>JACCGJ010009664.1:0-105155 GCA_013407085.1 Atriophallophorus winterbourni | reverse complement strand
TTTCTGTTTGTTTGAGATTGCGGTTCATTGTCTATCCCGGAATTGTTGAATACACGATTTAAATACAACGCGTTTTTGTCGTCTACTTTTTCATTTTCAAACGCTTCATTCGTTCGTGATTTTTTTCTAACCTATGAATGATTATCGGTATATTCTAAATATGGTTAGCATCACCCTGTTAATCAGTGACTACCATTAATCCTATTCTCTCGTGTGGAGTACAATTGGGCAATAACAAAGTTATTTGAAACAATTTCCCTTATGTTAAATCGGCACAACTGCCTCGCATATCCCATTTTGTTGTTAATGTTTCGTGGATGAAGGTAGAACGTTCTGCTTTCATGAGATTTGCATCCGTGCGCTAAGTGGAAGCCGTAAGCCTGTTCATTGATCACACTAAATTGGTGATAAAACATATTGTGTATTGCCAAGTGCGCCATAACAATCATTCACCACCATGTGTGGTGATTGGCCAACGGCAGTGAGCTGCATGCTGAAACACGCTGGAGTCTCACTACCATTTCTATTTCCTCCCTCATATCTGTCCAGGCCTGGTCAACCTGACAGTATCTCAGCCCACGTGCAGTCTCTGACTGTGCGGCACTTTGCTTGGATCAGGCTTGTGCTTTCATACCATACCATATGTGTGATGAATCAGATAAGGATCGGTAAAATGTAACATGTTTAATTCCCTACTTTTCGAAAGTATTACCGCGTGTTTGCTTTGTTAGTGTACAGATAGGTCAGGTCCACTCCATTGCACAGTGTCCCGCAGAAATTTTATGCCTCAATCACGTAGTGTGCTTCACTGCCGCTCGTCTTTACAGTGCTACTTCTTTCATGCCGGGTCAGAGCCGGTCTAGTTCGTGGTCCATTTTGATCAACGCTGACATCAGTCAACTCCCAACTTGATGTCATTCTATCCCGCCATTTTTCCTATTCTGTTCAACATCATAAAATGTTGGGACCCGAGTGTGATATGCTCAACACTGTTCATTGGAACTTTCGGGCTCATCCTGTCATTTAACCACAAACGATTTCTATTACATTTGCAGCTATCTAACAAAGCGCTGTTAGCTCTTGTTGGCATACATTGATGAGAGCACGTCGCAACATTGTTTAATTTGACCGTTCCGGTACAGTGAAGCATGGGGGTGTTGCCGTTAATGGCAAGGATTAATGTGTGTTTAATTTTACGAGTCCGGAGTCTAGCAAGGTGCCAGGCAGTCATAGATTGCACGTGGTCTAGGATACCGTATTTTTTTCTCAGGCCTAGAAAGATACATAAAAGGGTTACTAGCGTTAGACTCAAGCATGTTCTTGATCAGCGGCAGTATTTCAGTACACGTAGATTGTGTCATAATGTCGGTACTTTTTTATACTACTTAGTTCATACGCGTTCAGTCGCGTTTAATTTAACAACGTTTTCCACAAATGGTAGATGAAAAGTGACATGGTGATACTCTATATTTAACTGTAAGTGAACTGTTATCGTTCACTGTATCACAACTTATTATTCTCAGATTGCTATGCATTGCCACGCGTATTTCATTAAATCAGCATTGCACGATTTCAACTTACGGAATTACTACATCTCTTGATTTCATTTCAGGTTTCTATTCTCATCTCCATTCACTTTTTTTCGTTTCGAGCGCAAATGTAACCTAGCGACATGTTACCTCAAAAATTAAACATGTCGCAACGCAAAAGCAAACGACAGGGAAAATCGAAAAAAGAGGACCGTCATTCGATCAAATCATCATCCACCGCTCAGGTTGGTCTTTCTCATTCCAGTGTATTATGATTAAGTTTCATATACCCATTGATTAATAGTGCGTTTCTCACTAGGGGTTAGAAGTAACTGTGTTTTGATACTCCGCTAACAGCTTGCTAAATTGATTTGTCATCGGTAGTGAACTGCTTGAGAATACACGTTAACGTCTTACTGCCATTGCTATTTTCATACACACGTACGTTTTCAACCTTTTCAAGGGAATGGTTTATCGCTCTGAGTTGTTGGTCTACAGGCTCCGGTGTAAATGACTTGACGCTTGTGTTTGTAGGCTACTATTATACTAGACGATGCCATACTGGGGCATGTCTTAACCGTAAAATATACAAGATCGCAAGTCCCTACTCACAGCACGTGAATGGAACCCTAATTTGTTTTGTTTGTTAAAAAATGAACATGGTATCCATCATATATGTCTTGAATCTCGGTATTACTGATCATCTTTTGAGTAAACGTAATTTCAGTTATTTTCCTTGATTTAGTGGTTCTCATGAGCCATGTCATTCGACATGTTCCACTCCTAATATTTTTATTGTTATGTAAAGTGCTTGAATTTTTCAGGAACCAATGATTATTTTCCTACAGTAACTAAGCAATGTAGTCTTCCTGGGGACCTCTATGCACTTTAGGCCGAAAATCCGTTGTGACTACCGTAGTGGACGTTATGAAATAGCTTTTTGTTTCGGCACCTAGAATTCATATCGATCCAAGTTGAAACTCAATTGTCGTAGAATCGTGATGTATGTAAGCAACAGTTGAAACTCTTGTACTGCTAAACTTTCGGATGAACTGCTTGCTTGTACTGTCACTTTATCCAGACATATAAATGAATTTCGGTGATACTAGTAGGAAGACTTCAGCGGGCAATCTCGTTGGTCCCTTTTCATTTGATCTCGACTATGGGTGTACCTCACAAGTGCATGACGGATTTGTGCTCCGCAGCGTTTCAAATGATGAAACAATCTCATTTGAGAGGAACAATCTCTCCCACAACGCTCACAGTGATTGGTCAGAAGCATTTACATACTGAAATGTGTGGTCAAGAACAAATTCTTCCAAGTAACAGGCAATCAATTTAGCAATATCGACAGTTCTGTTTGATTCTAAATCATTTACACCATTATTCTTCCCAATCGTACTATATCAACTCTTGCCGACATTTGTGTATCCACGACGCGACAGTTGAGCATCGTTTCTTTCCGCAACAACTTTACATTCCTTCCTATTTCCTCTAGCCTGTGTTTGGTGTCCCGTTGGATGTTGCTTGTGACCGAAGCCCAAGTCACGACGGCGTTCCGTTGCCGGCGTTTTTCCGACATTGCATTGACTATCTGGAGCAATACGGATTGGACACCGAAGACTTGTATCAAGTGGGTGTTTCATTCGCATGCTACTTTTCTCTCGCTCAAATCAAGTATGTTCGTATGTGCTTACGTAATGATGACTGAGTTAACATCTGACATCGTATGGCGTTAACGTTACGGAAAATGTATTGCCATCGCATGTTAGTTCGCCGAGTCACACGACTGCTCGATTCCTTTTTGATTACTATTTGCATCATTTTTTTTATTTTCACTCATAACCATGAACGTCTTGATTTCCATGGGTTTAAATCTTTTATTTCATGAGCCGTGAAGGTGAGCGTTTCACCTGAATTGGCATGATGTTGAAGTGCTAGCTTGCTTACTCATTAGGCTAAACGTTCCAAGCGCTCGACTGCACACTCTGTACCTTATAAATGTTATGTGTTTTCCACTGCCCGCGCCTTTCAGCTGCGTTGGTCTCCACGTTGTGGCATCCTACCTATGCACGTGGCATTAGGTCTTAACTGCTTGCATAATTCCAAGTCCATCTCTATTTTTAGCACCTACCCCGAACTTTCCGAGACAGTACAATACTTGTATGAAAGCACAAGCCTGATCAAGGCAAAGTGCCGCACAGTCAGAGACTGCACGTGGGCTAAGATACTGTCAGGTTGCCCAGGCCTAGACAGATATGAGGAAGAAAAAGAACAGGAAATGGTAGTGAGACTCCAGCGTGTTTCAGCATGCAGCTCACTACCGTTGGCCAATCAATTTAGCACGATGTTAGCCGCACAGCACAGAAATGCTGCACGATTGCACACCCGTGCACAATACTTGTGATCGGCACCAACTATGACACATCACAATTTTATCGGCACGATTTTAAGGACTGCTGGGAGAATGATTAAAGTTCTCTCTGGCTTCACAGAAAGCTTCGACAAATATTGTCAAATCTCTTGTGCTGCCACTGGAGTTCCGGCAGGTCCAGACCTGATGTTAACCGATGTGGTTTGTATACCTCCGTGTGTAACTGAACTCTCTCGATGTCTGTTCTCCAGTTGCTAATAGATCCATCCGGTTCTAAACGAAAGTCTTTGGCGAAGAACTTTAACCGTTTTCCTGTTTGGACGTCGTTGACTTAATACCGTCCCTCAAAGCACGTACGATCGTGACAACCTAATCAGAATCTAAAGTGCATTGACCCTTGCTCACCGGGTCACTTATCGTTTGTCGAGAGAGCTGGTCACGAAGGCGAATGCTGCTAAATGCGTAGTATCTTTAGCTTTTGTTCGGCTGGCTTAATCGGATAATTAGCCTAATCGTTGCCGATGTGTATTTAGTCCCGTTCTTACTTGTAATCGCCGTAGACGGTGCCAAATCCTCGTTCACCATTGAATTCCGAGTCTTCGCTTGACAAACATGTTTAGGTGCGAGCATGCGGTCAAACGATTACAGTCTTCGCTTTTGGATATAAATGGTGAGCAGAGTTAATTTGCTGCATCACTTGCTAACGATAACGTTATATACTCGGATGATATATCGGATTACGTCAAGGCGCCAATGTTCTACTTCTTGTGACCTCAGACGCTACGTAATATCCAGGGAGTCAAATAAAATGGGTCGCTTTTGGCAAAAAAAGTATTTCAGTTTTAATACGAATCGTAGAACTGTGCTATATAGTGTATTTTAGCTGTTAAAACGTTGCACAGCACATAGAACCGGGTATTTGAAAACTCGGTTGTATTAATAAGAGAATCCTGGGTGCATACTTGTAATACCAATGGCGCGAAACCTAGTGAAAACACCTTATCCATATTCGCGCATTTCCAAACGTGCTGTTTGCACTCATCGGGCAGGGATGTGTGGTATCGTATGAAAGCACAAGCCTGATCCAGGCAAAGTGCCGCACAGTCAGAGACTGCACGCGGGCTAAGATACTGTCAGGTTGCCCAGGCCTAGACATATATGAGGGGGGAAATAGAAATGGTAGTGAGACTCCAGGATGTTTCAGCATGCAGCTCACTACCGTTGGCCAATCAATTTAGCACGATGTTAGCCGTACAGCACAGAAATGCTGCACGATTGCACATCCGTGCGGGCAGGGATAATACAATCATGATCCGCATGAAACAATGGCGTAATGATAGAGTCTGAACTTTGAAGCCACCGGTATATAAGGCTTCCACTAACAACCTGTTCAATCACGTGTGCCCGGATGTGCAATCGTGCGGTACTTTTGTGATGTCCGGCTAACACTGTGCCAAATTGATTGGCCACCGGTAGTGAGCTGCATGTTGAAATATGCTGGAGTCCCACTACGATTTCCATTTCTATTTTTTATCGCATATCTGTCAAGGCATGGGTAACCTGACAGTATCTCAGCCCACGTACAGTCCCTGACTGTACGGCACTTTGCCTGGACCAGTCTAGTGGTTTCATGCAAACATACATCACACACGCCACGACCGGTTTTGTTTTTGTAGCGTTTATCTTCCGGTTACAGACCCATTGATAATGTCTAAAATTGTCTGCCGCATTTGGTAAGTCTCCACCAAGAACGATGATGTCATCTGGATAGTCCATGTTGGATATTGCTCTGTCGAAACTTGTATTTCTTGTGCGTCCGCTAGTGATTTTACATGCTCAGCATGTTGTTAAACAGAAGTGCCGATAATGGTCAAGCAAGGTTGCTCCTTGTGTGTTAATTGAATTCGCAAGTTTTTTACCACAGATGTGAATCCGAGTTTTGAGACAATTCTAATGAGGTTTGGTTGGGCTTGCGAGTTTTGGGGGGCACTCCATAGTGTCTCATACAACCACAGGCCACAGGGATAAATGCAAAGCCTTTATCGATGAGACGAACTACGTATAGGGAGAAAGTTGTCCCGTTTTTGCGTTTTTCGCTGATTGCAAAATTTTTGCACTCACGAGGGGGGGGTATTACTGACTAGGTACTGAACCAATATCAGTGTAGAAGTAGTGGGTGAGCAATTGATTAGTTGGTTAAAGTTCTCAACCCAACTAGTTAATTTTAACGCGAGACGCTATTCACGATCTTATGCTATGTGGATTTCTGTAAAATATTCACTGTTACTCTGTTTTACACTGATTCCACTTATGTTTATTATTATTTCTCATATTTTATTGATCTAATTTCTGATTTATTCTTCCCAGGTTCGGGGGGTAAAATCCCAACGAAAAACTCTTATATCGGCCTTAAATCGTGGGGAGGCTTTTGCGCAAATTGCCGCAACCTCTGCATCTTTCTCCTCAGCTTCTACGCACGATGTCGGCCCTACGCGCACTGCACGCGCTGCTTTCGGGATCCTTGATGTTGGCGCTAAAACGAAGTCAAACCGAATGGGTTGAGTTATTTTTTTCGTTGTAAAACACAAACTTTATCGTTCTTTGGATTCGCCTCGCTGTAGCTGCCTGCTACCATATTGTTCCCTCATCAATTGAAAACCGCTGGTTGTCCCAGCTAGTTCATTTTGTATGACTGTTTACAGAGTAACTAAAGGTGTTATCTATTCGGGTTGCAATCGGTTTGCTGAATAAAGTAGTTATTGGCTCATTTGGCTACCCAAAACGTGCTTGAAATCATATCCACGTTGTAGATGTTTACCTGTAACTTGGTCGAGCTATCAAATTGGGTAGTTTATGCGCATCTTCCACGGAAAAAAAACTGTCTCCTAATGACTGGACCATTTCAAAATATCATAAAACGTTTTCGCGGAAGAATTTCTATAAATCTCGGTGACAACTAGTTGGTCGCATTGCGATGTTTACTGACCAGCTTAGACGCTATAACGTCATCTGTTCATCGGCGACACCAATAAATCTGATTAGGGTGTATTATAGCGCCCCCTCAGCAAGTTAATATTTCCGGTAAATCCTGTATGTAGTGCAGCGAGATAAAACCAACTACACAATTGTGGAAATATACCATATTTCTATCACATTTATTTTCTGATCGATCTCAAACATCTATCAATGCGTATCAGATAAAATATCGCTTTCAATCAGTGGTTGCATGTGGTTCCTCTGGTGGTCTTCGTATTTTCCCTGTTTTGGACTTTTCCTTTTGCAATATCTTACCACTGTACTTACTATAACACTGATCAAGGCCATCCTATATCCATCTATCTATTTCTCATTTGATCACGCTTTAAATCTGATCGGTTGCCCTATTCGAACCGCGTTTCCTCACTCCCCCTTCTAGGTTCCATTGTGTCTCCAGCACGTCACATCAATGAACCGCGCTCAAAAATAAACACTCATTCACACCTTCCTCACGATATCGCCGTCGTGGCCAGTGTGATCAAACACTTTCTACGTCATCTTCCCGACCCTGTAATAACCGAATCGCTTCATCTTGAAATGGAATCTATCCTGGCAGATGCATCCAACATGCATCATCACCACCATTCGGTGGCGAAGTTGGTTCACACCAAACTGCCGCAATCCCATCGGTTCTTGTTGGCGTGGATGTTGCAGCATATTCAACACATTATCGACCACTCGGAGGTGAATCGAATGACACTGGCCAACATCAGCGTTTCACTGTCCCCGTACCTGAACATGAGCCCTCACCTGTTGGCCTTTCTCCTGAAACCCACTCCTGCCGGTTAGTTTAAAGTTGCCCCGAAACGCATGCTCATTTCACTCACGGAAACGATTGTAAAAAAATTCATGTGAATTAGCATGTGTCCGTTTCTTTTTTCAGACGTCTCCGTTGACATACTCAAACTGGCTCCTTCCTTGAATTCATTTGATCGTACCGCGAACAAAGACAAATGGCACTGGCTGTTTCCTCATCCAGACTATGAACTCCGACCGTATCAACCTCCCCTACGGTTGGTTTCGGATTTGGAATTGCCAGAGTGTGATGCGGATCTGGACCTGGAGATGCAAAAACAACAATCCCTATTGTCGCATTTGCATAAATTAATCGGCAGAGGAGACTCTACTTCGGAAATCGAGAATCTATTTTGGGAGGTTAGTTCCTATCGCTGGTCAGAGATTTTCGTTCTTAGTATCGATTCGGTAGGCTGACAGTAACCGGACAGTGCAATCGGTCTCACCCGCTGAGGTTTTCTCTGTCTGCAAGAATGTTAGTGTTCTATTTCTGTTTCTCTGGTTCACTGTTTGTGTATCGTTCTGGAATACGTGCTGTGCAATGTTGGTGAATTTGATACTCCATCGCTGTGCTTTAGGCTGTTTCACAAATGCCGTCTTGTTCAAATTCATCGTTTCCATAGTAACAGTCGATAGTAACTTTATTCTTATAGAGTTGCGGAGGGTTTTAAATTAGAAAGCTGTTGAATCCGTGGAATAGGATGAAGGTTTGAAGTGCATTCGCGACCTGTGCGGATGATATGCAATACACCACCTTCCAGCAGCAAGCGCCGAAACCGCCGGCAACGACAATCTCAAACTCGTGATAATTCTGGTTGCGGAAGGATTGCATGGGATTGGTTCAATCGGTAGTGTATTACAGATTTAACATCGGCAAAATCCCCGAAAGCTCTGGCGGATGGGCAGCGTCAGCTGCTATCGAATGAATGAATGCCATTCGAAGGAGGCCGACTGATCAAACGAGCCTAACGCAGTGATGGCTTGAACTAGACCGGTTGGTACGAAGTCGATTGGTCAATCAGATCGAACGTGACAACCGGGAGAACAATTTTTGAGGATGATGTTGTGGTAACGGTATTTGTCTATATAAGATAGGCGTATGCTTTATTCTTTGCCGTGCGTATAGTAAACGCGCTTGACTAACTGGCGTTCCCCTGTGTTGTGGGATTAGTGGGTAAACGTGATTAGCGTTGGATGGGTTGATGTTATGATGAAGGGATGATGTGGTTGTAGAGACAGTCGTTGCGTTCTATCGATCGATACGTTGTTCTTAACCCAACAATCAGGACAACAGAACAAAGCCGGAAGGGAACGTTGAGCAGAGGTCCAATGTCCAATGTGTATTTATAGGAGAGCAACAAGGCACTGATAAGCCCAGGAAAAGTGGGTTGCTGGATTAGAAAACAGCAAAGATAAAAACAACTGACACGTAGGTGAGTGCATAGGTGTTGGTTGTCATGAGTGAGTCAAATGATTTGAGTGTAGTGACAAAACGGAAGTTCGTTTCCTGGCTAAAACATGGCTCACCTAACACTTGACCTCGGGAATGAATCGGGACGCAATCGATACGTTGGTATGGAACGCGAGGGTAACGTAGTTAACGTTGTATCATGTTTCCGAAAAAGGTTGTCGTAGCCGGGGGATAAGCTCCCACTGTCTATCAAATGCTCCCATATGGCGCGCGTCTCAAATAGCCTCTGACAACCAAGTCCAGCTTCTGGCATGCACGAGTGGCTCCCCGAGCCCGGCGGAGCTGCTTCTACCAACAGGAGAAGGGGCGAGTGGCTGGCGCCTGAAAACCAGTTTGCTTCGGGTAGATGGAGCTCGTTAGTCTGGGAGTGCATTTCATCTAAGGAAAAGAAAACCCTGAATTTAAACCTCGGCTGCCTTGCAGGATACACGATCGCGGGAACGTCTTCGGGAGAAAACCCTGAGGAAAAATCTGGAGCACAGTCTCGTAGACGGCTAGTTGGTGCACACCGCCTCTTTCTTGCTACTCCCCGCTGCCTTGCAGGTCGTATTTGGTTGTGCAAAGGCCGAACAAACACCGAGTGGTGCTGGGGACGCTGCTTTGTACCCAAATTCCCAAGACTATTCATTGAAGCCTACTCATCCTCCAGGAGAAGATAGTCGCACAAAAGATAAAGTAAGTTTCCTCGAAGCCTGTGCAAACAACGTAATCTTCCCACAACCCCTCTACAAAAGGAAGCGCAAATACCTGGCTGAGGTGACTGCATTGCATCGTTAGGTTTCTGAAGGCCTGCTGAATCATGTTCTATCACGCAGTGTTAAAGACCACGTGGCGATTTTCGGAACACTACCTTACACGGATGTGCAACCGTGCAGTATTTCTGTGCTGTGCGGCTAACATCGTGCTAAATTGATTGGCCACCGGTAGTTAACTGCATGCTGAAACACGCTGGAGTCTCACTACCATTTATATTTTCTTTCTATTTATTTTGCCCGGGCAACCTGACAATATCTCAGCCCACGTGCAGTCTCTGACTGTGCGGCATTTTGGTCTGATCAGGCTTGTGCTTTCACATCACATCACACACCTTACACGGTTGAAATTAAATGAAACAATTATTTCTCGTGTGTGCAACCATTTTCATTTGCAACAGACACAACACCTGTTGACCGAAATCAAGCGCCGTAAAAGCCTCAACGATCCGGAGGTGATTCGAGCGGAATTGAATCGACAGCAAGCACAACTGGACCGTGTGCACAAGGCGATGATTGCGGAACTCGGCACAACGGCGCCCCCGGGCATCCCACCGTCTGGTGTGGGTGGCGATTCCACGCTGCATCGACGCCGGTTCGTTTATCTCGTGTGAAATATGTTGTTTATCTCGTTCACTCAGTATACCATATTACGCGCTGCATCTTTTCTCAGAAACAAAGGCAAATCACCGCAAGTATCCTCATTCTCGGATGAACTGTGGTCCATTCAGCGTCATATCACGATGCTCAAAAGACGGTTAAAACAAAAAGAACACGGTCAGCATCAATCTTCTTTGACGGGTCATTTCAATGATCCGATTCCCCCTGGGTCTACTGTGGTTATGTTAGGTTCCATACCGTTAAGGATCCCAACTTTGGCCGAATTGGATGAAGAGGAACAACTAAATCTTACCATGCGGTTAGTCGTTTCCAGATAGCGACAACTTTTGTCCTATTATGCTTTTAACTTTGTAAAATGGAGAGTTTGCCTTTCCTCCTGCTGTTGTTGTTGTTGTTGTTGACCTCCTTCGGTCGATGCCGACCATGGATGTACATCACAATGCCTTTCCTCCACATTCAGTAAATTGCCCGTCGATGTTTCTACCACCGCATGTGATGAGTTATCAACAGTCCCCGTTCAGATGCCCTTGCCAGATGTTACCTTGCAACGACCACCTTCGGCTAGTCTAACCGCGAATGAGCTAGAACCAGAACGCCATGGTTCACCGGTTCAATTGTTACAAGTTTCTGTTGAACAGGAAAAAACTACACCCGTGATCATTGTTACGCAGTCTTTGCATACTAATGAAGAGAGATTGCGACCAAAACAAACTGCCGAACGTGACTCTTCTTTGGAGGTAAGTTCATTCCCGTTAATTTCTGCTCTACGTTGTCACCGTTCCATAGGTCACTGGATTGTTGCCATAACCCCACTTAACTCTTTGTCCGAGGCATTGCAATTAAGTTTAACCGCAGCGTTTTGTGTTATCATTTTCGTGTAGAACGCTTGTCTTTTCGGTCTTAACGTTCGCACCCAGGTTACGCGTTTCTGTAGATATACTTCCGTCGCTGACGCTCTGAGGTAGTGTGTGAATTTGTTTATTTTTAAGTTGCAATGGTCCAATGATACAGACCGACAACAGTAAATATACTTTAACGACAAAAAGACCGCTCACGGTGACTCTACACTCCTACAGAAATGTAATTCTGTTCGGTGGTTGGATTTGGTCCAGGCGTCAAAGTATTATCAGAGAGATATCCGGGTAAAATCGTGGTTGAACTGTGAATCGATTTTGTTCAAGGCAAGCGAACAGTACTGTCAACTGTACATGAACATCACAAAGACGGGAGTATACTTGCGAGTAGCAGAAACAGTGATGTTCGCTAAGGTCGTGTACAGGGTCAAAAAATGTACAGTGTTCAACACAAAATATGTACAGAACATGCCATAGTACCTACCCAAAGCGTCATATACAAGAGAAAATACGCTCGAAGAAACCATCGTTGTGAAAACTCATCAACCTTTGTAAGAAAGTTAATTATACAACCGGAACGTGTATGTCTGTTCAAAACGGATTGTGCAATACAGGACACGGTCAATGGTGAGTCAACAGTGTGATCGTTAACACAGGTGGGTGCAAGCTTATGGTGTTAGTGGCTTTCTGTTAGATGCAGATGCGGCTTGAGCATGATGATGATGATGATGATGAATTCACGAGCCTGATCCAGGCAAAGTGCCGCACAGTCAGAGACTGTACGTGGACTAAGATACTGTCAGGTTACCCAGGCCTAGACAGATATGAGGAAGAAAATAGAAATGGTAGTGAGACTCCAGCGTGTTTCAGCATGCAGCTCACCACCGGTGGCCAATCGATTTAGGACGGCGTTAACCGCACAGCATAGAAGTACTGTACGATCGCACATCCATGCAATTGTACGATTCAGCAAACGTAAACTTCAATCGCTTGATGCTGATGATATCTTATGATCGGTTTTGATCAATTACGAAATACTCCGGGTGCCTTTCGAGAACTTTGTACGGATCCATCCATTATTTGTTAGACGCTTGTCTACTTGTTTGTCTGCAAGAATAAGAATTGATGATTGGAGGTCTATTTCTAGGATTAGTCTTATCAAAAGTGCTCTCGCTTTCAATCCGCCGGGTCTCGACAATGAGAAGAATTATGTTTTATGATCATGATTGCAGCTCACTAAGACTAATAATATATTCGGAATAGATAACATGTTTAAGGTAAGTTCGACGGTTGAACAGCAGCGGTGGAATATTGAGATTCTGCATACCTCGGTGTCCTGATAGTCATTCCCACCCACGTTATGTTGTGTACAACGGAAACTAACAGGTGATAATCTATAACGGAAAGAAATTTTTCGTTCAATCGGTTAGAACGGTTTTGGATAACTTTTCACTTCTCTGACAAAAGTTTCGTCAAGTGTGATAGTCAGGACAGAGAACTTGGTTAAATAGCATTCCACCCGCCTCCTCTGTTTTGACCTTATCGCTGAGCAGTCTGTAGTAAGTTTAAGGAGGTGTCACGTCACGCAGGCATGACCAGGATCGAGTTGCGTAATATTATATTTATTCACATCGATGTGATACGAGTGAACAAGGTCGGCTCGAATCCATAAAAGTGCAGAACTAATTAATGTTTCGAAAAAATTTTATTCACATCGATGTGATACGAGTGAACAAGGTCGGCTCGAATCCATAAAAGTGCAGAACTAATTAATGTTTCGAAAAAATTTAACCAACCTAGGTTCGCATCCATAACCCTTAGCTGCCCAATTTAATTTCTAGGCTGAATACGCTACACGTCTATCTCTCACAAACTCTCGATGCCCACTGACGTTATATGCCGGATGACTGCTGTATCTCTGTATCAAGCTGGTACTAGACTTGTATTGAACAAGTAAAAATCACAAAGGAAACGATTTGAACCGATCACTGTTCATTTGTACAACTTTTAATTAGCGTACCGAATTTGGTACTGAGGGCAGTAAACGGTTAATGAGCGCCAGATTGCGGAGATCTGTACACCGTCCACCTTATTGGCCACAAGTCTTTGAAATCTCGACCGCTTCGTCACGTAGGAGTTCGCTACACGGCTTATTACTTCGCCTTAACACTTCGGCATTGCCCAAATCGATGCTGTGAACTGTATCTAAAACAGGCTCTGCCAACTATCACTTTTGGACTGACGAAGCTTTCGTCCGAAGGTTGTCATAGCCGGCGGTGGCGGTGGCAGTGGGGTTAAGCTCCCACTGTTTATAAAATGCTCCCTCTGACAACCAAGTCTAGCTTCTGACCTGCACGAGTGGCTCCCCGAGCCCGGCGGAACTGTTTCTACAAACAGGAGAAGGGGCGAGGGCGAGTGACTGGCCCGTGAAAACCCGTTAGTCTGGGAGGGCATTTCATCTAAGGGAAGAAAAACCCTGATCTGAGACCTCCGCTGCCTTGCGGGATACCCGATCGCGGGAAAGGCTTCGGGGGAAAACCTTGAGGAAAAACCTGGAACAGACTCTGGTAGACGGTTAGTTGGTGCACACCACCTCTTTCTGGCAACTCCCTACTGCCTTGCAGGTCGCACTGGGTTGTGCAAAGTCCGAGTGGTGCTGGGGACGCCGCTTTGTACCCAAATTCCCAAGAATCTTCATTGAAGCCGACTCATCCTCCAGGAGGAGATAGTCGCACACAAGTAACAAGTAAGGGTTACCCAAAACTGTTCTAATTGATTTCATACAAATTTCGTTCCCTTATACAATATGCAATCGGTTCCAAGCATATTTCAATCAATTACATAACGATTGTGGATTCTGGGCGTATCGTCTACCTACATCAGTGCACCGTCGTTGTAAACCGTACACGTAGTGAAATAACGCTGATGATGTGATGTAGTGGACACTGTAGCCTATAGTATTTGCGACAACGTGGTTTAAATTATATTCGCTTTACTTTCCGCGATCATGCTGTCGTCAGCTCAACGAATCTCAGTAGATTTATTGTTTTGACTAAAAATTCCCGTTTATGCGACCAAGTAAAGGATATCATTCACGGCATTGCGTGCATGAGAAAAATGAAGAATGTATCTGATCCATGTCAAATATTAAGCGGGAATCAATTTCACATGACATTGGTTTAGTCAATACCGTTTTTGATCTGCGCTCGACAAAGCGATCAGTTTGCTAATCTACATCAAGGAAACCGGAGTCGAGCGTTCTGAATTGTTGATCGTGAGAAAATCTCCTCCAATCTCATTTTAACATCCTTATTCCGTGGTTGACCGTTTCTTATTCGTCTGTATGAAGTTTGTTACGTACTTTCATGTTGTAAACGTAATCTATTATTATCGTTATTGTTTCTACAGCGCTCAGAAACTCACGATTCCTTCAGCACTGAAGCGTTGAAGCCCATGGTCAATGTTGTGTACCAACCTAATCCGAGAGAACTCCTCCTTTCTCGTCAAGTTGCATTATACTCGACTCGTAGACAGGAGCTGGAAGCTATTCAGGCCGATTTGAAAACAAGAATCCAAGCTGAAAAATCTGAAATCGAACGTATCGAGGTTTGTGGTTTGCTATCGACTTTACGATGTTGGTGTTTGTGTTGTGTTCCCACCGTGTTACTTCACTTGCGCTTGGGGTGCATTACACTAATCCACCATCTTAGTATGCCGAAGCTAGAATGCGTTTCCTGTCCATTCGTTTATTACATCGTCGGTTTCCTCATCGTAGACACACAATCGAATGCTAACTACGTCACCCTCACGTTTCCTGTAGAGATTTGTACCCCGTTGTGATGCTCCCCTAACCACGGATGTGCGATATTTCTGTGCTGTGCTGTGCCGTGCTAAATTGATTGGCCAGAGGTAGTGAGCTGCGTGCTTAAACACGCTGGAGTCTCATTACCATTTATATTTCTTTTGTCATATCTGTCTTGGCCTGGGCCACCTGACAGTATCTCGGCCCACGTGCAGTCTCTGACTGTGCGGCACTTTGCCTGGATCAGGCTTGTGCTGTCATACCATATTCATACCTCACCCGAAATACAAGAAAACCCCTATTGGTCAATTATTTCTTGCGCGCATGACGTAAGCGACCTTGGTCATTGCAGAGGAAGTTCTTGACGTGTCTACACCGATTGTCGCTTCGATCTGATTTAGCAAGCGATTTCTCGTCACCCTCAGTTCAGACAAATCACTCCGATTGCTTATCGTTCGATAACTAATGTTTTCCTCCTTGTGTTTAGACAGGCTATTCTGTGCCATTCTTTCGTTGTTATAAGGTGGGCTTTTGCGAGTCACGAGTGCACTACATTTCCTCTATATTCGTGCCGAATTACTTCATTATATTCGATTTTCCTGGCAGTTGGAAAACAAGTTTTGTCTGTATTGGATATGTTTTGTGAGTCTTTGCTTAAGAAGGCTTCACACTTCATTTTAGCTGACGATGTATCACATAGTTGCTTCATTTTTACAGTTCAACCCCGGGAAAAACAATGGATGTTTGCAAATGGATTTTCATTAAGCGAAAATCATGTATTTCGTTCGGTATTTGAGATGTTGATTTTCTGTTGAACACATCGCGGTATAGTGGATGTGCAATCGTGCATTATTTCTGTGCAGCTAACATCGTGCTAAATTGATTGGCCATCAGTAGTGAGCTGCATGCTGAAACACGCTGGAGTCTCACTCTCATTTCTATTTTATTTCCCCCTCATATCTGTCTAGACCTGGGCAACCTGACATTATCTTAGCCCACGTGCAGTCTCTGACTATGCGACACTTTGCCTGAATTAGGCTTGTGCTTTCACATCACACACAGTGGATGTTGCGCAGCATGCGCTATCTATCCAGAGAAGTGCACGGATGGTTTTGTGTACTCATTCTGGACAGTTCAACTTCGAGGGGTCATAAAATGGGCAAACGGCCATCATCCTAGTAATATCTTCCATTTTAAATCCGATTCATCCAAAATACCTAGCAACCCTAGCAAAGTGAGTGGTCATCAATGATCAGCCCTGCATATTTGACAGTCATCGCTCTAATAAGATCCGGATTTGCGATTAAATGATCACAAAATGTGTTGAACACAGTTCGTGAGTTAGATTTGAAAGGGGGCTGAATTTTGATGCAAAACAGTAGAGCTAACATTGAAAACCGTAATTTGTCGAAAATAAACACATTGAAAAGTAGAATGGATGCATGTTTACAACTGTACTGCAAAGAGCCAAACCTCATTTCCCGGTTCATTTAGTTCTATTTTTTCGATAGCCTCTCGCGTGTTGAAACAAAAGCAAACATGCTGCTGTTGTACAAAAGTTTTTGTCAGCAAATTTGCAGCACGTTTTCGTGTCGGTCAAATGTAAAATTGCAGAATTGAACCGGGCATATCGTAGAGCCCAAAGTGGACACCGAAAACAACGGAATAATGCTTCGCTAATTTATTTCTGCCCTACAGCAAACCTCAAAGAGTCAACCAATCACATATCTTAATCGTCGCTCACATGTCCCAATCAGTCACGTGCGCAATTCCTATTGGCTGATAATTCAAATTATCCTGTCACGCATGTCAACAGGGGACAAGGGGAAAATACCATGTGATTGGGTGTTGCTGTTTGTCAAACGGCCTATCTTTACTCCACATGGCACGCGGAACGTCTTTAAGTTAAGTTTAAGATGTGACTGAATTTTTTAGTTAGAGCAAACTAGGCGTAATCACCACTACTTGGACAGATCTTTGATGAGAGTTTATCCGGATTAGTAGCTGAAATACTTTATGATCTTAACGATTGAGTCATTCTCTTGTCATCGATCCGACACCACACAGACAACCAATGAGAGCTAGGTGCTGTTGCTCGCTATCGATTTCACCAAGCAGTGATTTGAAGGTCAGACGTTGCTATCCACGGCTCGCCACTCCACCTGATGAAGGCAAACCCCCGTCGGAAGTGTAATTGCGAGTAAAGTAAGCATAACGACGAAGTCTGTCTTATAATATTAAATGTGTATATTTTTGCATCTATATTTCCATCATGTGGTTATTGGAAAACCAACCGTAAATCTGCAATCTTCTTTTTCGTACAAAACGTTTATGTGATTATGCTTGGGTTGATTCTGTCGATAGATCAGTTGCCAGATTTTAACCATGCTTGTCCTAATGCCTTCACGAAAATCCTCGATTCATAATACGATTTGTTCGTTCCATAACAGACTCGTATCTCCGCCATCGTAAGAAGCGGTAACGCGGAGGTGGAACGCGCCTACGCAGAGTACGTGGATGGATTCGATTTGTCGCATCTAGATTCTTTTGGCACTTGCTCTTTGACTTTGTCGAGTGACAGACCCTGGACCAGACTGGCCGAACGACTGAATCAGTCAGTTAACACCGTTGAACCTCGCGTCTCTTCTGTTGCTCCCAGCTCGAGCGATGATGATGTGACAAACGGGAGTGAAGAGTCACAGCCGCGGCCGCAAGTCGCGTATGCTCGACTCACTGATGAAGATCACCTGGAGAATGACGAAGACGATGAGGAAGAAGAAGGCCACGTAAGCGAGGCCGAACTGGCACAGACACTGTACCAACTGATATTGGATAACGCAAGGCTCGAGCAATTGAACTGCCGTTACATGGAAGGTATTCTGTCAGAACGCAATCTCTGTGCTGAATTGAAGGTTTGTCTTTTGAAGTGTTTGCATTCGAAAGTTGTTTTGTCAATTGATTAGGGTTTCGTATGGGGAGTTGTGCGGCTAACTTCCGTACAGATACTTCCACGTTGTATGTTGTCAACTTCAATTCGGAAATTACTGTTCCATATGGTGCCTTTTGAGACATCAACCATTTATAATTTGCTCATTATTGGTTCCCGGTCGATGGATATGTATACAGTGGAACCCACTTACAACGAATTCCCGCTTATAACGAACCACCATGATTTCCCAAATAAATTCCCTATCTGTAAGCTTATTTGCTTACAACGAACTCCGCTTATAACGAACATTTTACTCTCTCCCCAGCGATTCGTTGTAACCGGGTTCCACTGTATATATATACCCTAAACGCATGATGACGTAATCCATTTGTTCTATTCGTGAGAACAACGTTCAAGGCGATTCGCCAGGTGACTGCGTGATCTTCGCGCAACAGGTAATGGCGGCACCAGCTCTTCCTGTTTGAAATGTACACCTTGTCTCCAACGACGGATGTGCAATCGTGCAGTATTTCTGTGCTGTGCGGCTAACATCGTGCTAAATTGATTGGCCATCGGTAGTGAGCTGCATGCTGAAACACGCTGTGGTTTCACTAGCATCTTTATTCTCTATTTATCATATCTGTCTAGGCCTGGGCAGCCTGACAGTATCACAGCCCACGTGCAGTCAATGACTGTGCGGCACTTTGCCTGGATCAGGCTTGTGCTTTCATACATACATACTCCAACGACGTAAGGTCCATGTCGAGAACCTTCATATCACGTATTTGTACTGTGGTGCTTTGATTGAACATTCGATCATTCAGTATAAATTTTTTGATATTTTCCTAGGTTTTACTGAAACTTCGAAATACGACCAATAACAGCGAAACCGGACCGCGCGCGGTGCTTTCTAATTCTACTTGCCTGTGATCGACGAATCAATGTTATCTCGCACTCTGCTTTTTAATACTTATCTCTGATAAATATACGATTGCTCGTCTCCATTGTTTTTATGAAACAGTGTAACCTAGTGGGAAACTTATCAGTGGACTGTCCATCACTCGGTTTTGTTTTCAGCTGGCATACAATATTCAGTGTACATTCTCGTCATTTTGTGTGTCTAGGCCTGAGCAACCTGACGGTATCATAGCCCACATGCAGTCTCTGACTGTACGGCACTTCGCCTGGACCAGGCTTGTGCTTTCATACATACTCGTCATTTGGACGACATGCATAATTACTCAAATCGAAAATTATCACAATTAAGAAGTAAGGGTTCGCATTTTAACTGCTTTGTGGGATATGAAGTTCGATGACGTTTCTCGACTTAATGCTTATCCGTGGGGTGTCAACGATACTTTATGGTAGCGAAGAGTTTTCCCAACATATACGCTACGGGTGCACTGGGATACAACTCAACGCTGACTGGACTTGGGAATTATGGATTGTTTTAAAGCCAATGCATTTTACTGTTTCACAAACGTAATAAATAATGTAAAGCTCGATAAAACATTCACAATACTCTGCAGATTCTCGGTTGTATTTCGCAGTGTTTGATAGTGTGGAATCACGTTCACTGTAGGGTTAAATTGGACCTAACATTGTGTTTCGTGAATACCGAGTAACCTACAGGGAACACTTCAAAGGCACAGTACTTAGTTTAACCTATTCCAAATAGATTTGGAATCTCGAGAATTATTTGTCCTGAAAACTGTATTGTGACAGTTGAGTCACCAGATGTCAAATGGTAATCAAACTAGGACTATTCACGCACTACATAGACATGAAAGCTCTTGGCATTGACCCGGCGAGTTGGGAAGAACCTGCTCTTGACCGCTCACATTGGAGGCACTGTGTAAAGCGTCGTCTGCAAGCTGCGGAGGAGCAGATACAGCTCTTGGCTGTTGAACGCAGATCACGCCGCCGACGTGCAACTGACGCAATACAACCGAGTTCTGACTATCGTTGCCAACGATGCGGGAGAGATTGTTCCTCCCGAATCGGACTGTTTGGTCATTCAAAAAGCTGTAGAACATGAACATTCATGCGATTGTGATGTACATCCATGGTCGACATCGACCGAAGAAGGCCAACAACATGAACAAACGTTCTCCCGTCTAACTCTAGAACACCCTTGCACGCATCTTGATCACTAACTAAAACATTCGAAATGTGGTCTTCACCTAGAGACAGGCATATACATAGCCGGCACAGCTAAAAAATTAATGGATCATTTCGAAATGACCTTTTAAAATTGCTTAAAAATCTGCAACCCCAAAAATCGAGAAAAAAACGACTTGCTGGCACGTTACTATACACTAACTTCGAATGTACACCGGACGTATTAGAAACCAAGTTAACCATTGAGAACTGCGGAGTTTGAAAAATAAGAAATCAAGTATCCTCGGAAACGGTGACGTTATCGAATATTCGATCGACATGTTCGTGATTTTTGCGAATCCGATCGTACATTTCACATAGACTTTCGTAAGTTTCCTTCGTGACGGGTACCCGGTTCTTGGGGAAATAATTGTCGCTCGACGATAGGATGGAGATTGAGTGATTTTGTTCTAGGCGTTGAATAACGTTTCCCATTTCGAGTGGGTCACAATAAAACTGAAAATAAGGAAACACGCTTGCTGAAATAAAAGCACACGGGAAGTGAACGACGGTCAAGTGAACCTGGCCCAGACAACGCCAGTCGGTTAACGGCGAACACGTTGATGCATTACCGTTATCAGACGACAAAATCGAACTGGTGTGAAAATGTGGAATCATTGTACATATTTGAGCTTTATAGCAAGTTTCAATATCAGGTGTGCATCACAACAGATCAGAGACGCATCGTTAAACTTGAGATTCCACCACCTCGGGAGTTACAGACTTGTTCAAACAACACAGTCCGATTCTTAACCTTACATATCCTCAGAACTCATCCACCCCGAGCTACCTTTTCCCTTGCACAACATATGAAAAAGGTATGGCATGAAAGCACAAGCCTGATCCAGGCAAAGTGCCGCACAGTCAGAGACTGCACGTGGGCTAACATACTGTCAGGTTGCCCAGGTCTAGACAGATAGGAGGAAGAAAAAGGAACAGGAAAGGGTAGTGAGACTCCAACCTGTTTCAGCATGCAGCTCACGACCGGTGGGCAATCAATTTAGCACGATAGCCACACAGCACAGAAATGCTGCACGATTGCACATCCGTGAAACAGAGGGGTGGAGCGCCGCATAGTCAGACTTCACGAGGGCTAAGACACTGTCAGGTTGCTGAGACCTAGACAGATTTAAGAGAAAATGGCTTCATACCGTAATAAATCATTGACGAGATGCAACGGAATATTGCACAGTATCGCGTAAGAACAGCGGAAACATCACTAGCTCAGTAGGACTCAAATTGCAACTAAAATTAGTGCATGGACCAAGGTCATCTAGAACAAAAATTATAGCGTATTCGAATCCGTGACCACTTAGTATCACATAGACATAACAGTTACGCTGATCCATCTACGGACCCGTCACAAAGTCAGTCTTAATTTCTATTCAAGACAGGAGTACCTGACAATATCCTCACCTATGCACATTAATACCGTGTGGTCAACAGTAGAGTAAAATTGTATACAAATTGCTGGAAACGAGAAAACTTATGCAAAAATAGATGGGACACATTAATCAGGTACAGTCCAGTAGTAGCTGTGAAAGCAAATTCGAAACCAGGGTTGACATCAAGCGGAGACTAGTAGTCGCAGCAGTGACAGTAAACAGTAGTGAAAAACGAAAGTGCAGAAAGGTTACCAACGACAATCCAGAAATTAAGCAAAAACTGGAACTTTTCATTCTCGATTTGCTAGCATTGCTTATCGAATAAGATGTATGGACGCATAAAATTATGCGTTTTAGCATGCAGTATTTATTGAGATAACGACTGTCCACATTTTACCAGATATCACCTACGTTGATGGCGCTTATTTAGCGTAAAATAAGGATCACATCTCAGTAAGAATAATTAGAAAGTATGACAACCGCAGGGTTGCGATACGTACAGTGTAGTTAAGGCAGATAAAAATGAAAAGATCACATCCCAGTTAAATTGTTTAAAAGCCGTACACCACCGAAATGGGAAGAGTCTAAACTAGTGGTTTTCAACCTCTTTTAAATGGCGGTACACTATTGAGCTCTTTAAATTTTCACGACACATCATCATAAATCACAAGTTTGAAGCCAGACAAAGTGCAAAGCGACATGAAGCAGGTAAGCAAGCGCGCCAAAAAAGGAGTGGGTAAGCGAAATATGCAATAGCAAATGCGCTGACAGCAGCTTGTTTTTATAACTTCACCGCATGCGATTTTGTAATTTTTTCACCAAATATAATCTAATAATACCGGATTAAAAGATTATGGCACAATAGAATACACTGGAGTCACTGACTTCGGTTTGCAGCCATATCTCGTAAGGTTTCTAGCCAACTATTAGGTGGAGCTTTTAGACCACACCCAGGCAAACGAATACGCCCCATGACACACCGATCACGCCAGTAATCATTCTGCGACACAGTGGTTGGGAATCACTGGTCCGAACGCATGCAGTTCGTTAAGCACTCAAATCGTTTAATTGCTCAAAGAATTAGATGAGGTGTGGATTTTATCTTATGATAAATTCGTAAATGTACGTGGTAACGTTAGTAATTTTTCAGCGCATGTGAAGCATGAATATCAGTCTGAAAGCTAGAGGGATTCGGTTAGTCCATTCGCGACAATTGATTTTAAAAGAACATTTTGCTATTAAAAGATCCGATCAGTTCTGCGAGTAATACACTAGCTATGAGTACACTCAAAGGGCGAAGTGAAGCGCCACAAAAAACCACAAATGACAAAATCCAGAGAGATGAACATGATTTGATAATACTCACTTGATAGAAAACATCATCTCCTTCCTTCAACTCCTCTACTTCCGTAGCACCAACTTCTATCCCCAAATTTGTAGCATCATCAAGGCTTGAGGGGGAATTCCCACCTCCCTTTATGGAAATAATGCCAACGTGGTCGAAGAATTCTGATGCGATCCTGCCATGAATGTTTGGAACAGTACAGCTGCGAAGGTTCAAAGTGGCAATCAAATGCTTACCTATATTTCTTTACGATAGATTTAATTCTTTGTCGTTCTGCAGTTTGAGACTTCGCACAACTTTCAATCAGAACAAACAGTCCGCCTGCTGCTTTCACTTCGATCAAGTAAGGGTCAATTGTGTCGGTAGCATTTATGACTCTTTCCAAAGTTGCATATGGCACCGAATTGGCTTTAGCGTGAGCCAATGCTTCAGCCAGGTATGAATTAAGTTTAGGATCGCGGCATCCACCACCAGCTAAAACAGGACGGGCATTTTTAAAAATTGCTAAGCACTACCTTTGATTGCAGAGATAACGCGAAAACGATATTCCTGTGATAAGGCCGACTTGATTTTATCCTTGGCCTCTTTTGTATGGCGAACATTTTGCCAATGGGAATGGCCAGCGAAACGCCGAGGTTCGCACAGCGGTAGGGCAAACGACCGCAATGTATTTGTACCCAAAATCCCAAACACCGGGATGCGTACCCAAAGCATTGCACACTGTACACGGAAAAGAAATGTCAGCAAAAACCTGCCTGAAAAAGAAATACAGCCAGGAACTGGGGAGTAAATAATGCAGCCACGCGATCAACAATAATGTATATTTGAGTAATAAGACACGTTAACCCTTTAGCGACCAACTTTTTTGCTGATTGAAAAAAAATATTTTTGTAAATTTTTTACACTGAAATTATAACTATAGGGCATAATTATACATATAAATACTTGAAAGTTTAATTCCGAAGGAAAATTTATAAGAGGACCGTACGGTCCACTTGGACCTGAGACAGCTTAAACAAAAGAAGACCATACGGTCCTATTGGACTTGAGGGAAAATTTCATGCAAATTAGTGATAAATATTTCCTTTCTTTGTGTAATATTCTTCAAAATAAAACATGATTGTGCAATATAAAAATCAAATTTACAACTAGAACCAAATTTATTTGAGTTTTTATATTCAAATGATCATGTTATACTACTTGGCTATGCAACAATCAAAGACTCTAAATAATGTGTTTGAAATACAAATAATTCCATTGTTATGTTGTTTTGAAATAATGAATATCATTGGAAATATTAATATCTGGTTAGACAATTAATTTGGTGATAATAAATAGTAATATTCGGAAAACGAATCATCAAGACCAACTAGACCATACAGTCCTCTTTTACTTGTCCCAAGACCAAGAGGACCGTACGGTCCTCTTTACAAAATATAATGTAAATATCTTGATAAAAACAAAAACGTCATTCTAAAGACTTTAAGTTTCAACTCAAATACTCATCTTTCACCAATAAATTATTTAGAGTCAAATCTCACCTGGGGTATGTGCCATTTTAGTTACAAAAATGAACTTTTAAGGAGAACAGAACAGTACGTCTATAGCTCGCAAAGACCTTCTGCATCTGATGGAATGACGCACACTGAGAGCCAGACAGTATAAGAACGATACTTCGACATGTCTGGACTCGTTCAAACCTCGCAGCAACCGAATATTGTTCACTGTTTAATTATTAGAACAGTTATCCAAAAGAGGACCGTATGGTCCTTTTGGTCGCTAAAGGGTTAAGGCAGACAGATTCTGATTGTATAGCCCCTACCTGATCAGTGCAAACAACACGAAATCGATCGTGGGGTGAGGGAAATGTATGCAAATACGGGTTTACTCTATCGTCAGATTAATGATAATTGCTCCGAAGTGTCTGAACACAACTTCACTGCAGTGGGTCGTAGTAAGAGCACTAGTATATATCCAATAGGCTCCATATCTAATGAATGAAAAGAATTGAAAGCTCGCATTGTGCTACTAAAATCCAGACCAAGAAACGGATGAATAGACTTTGAAGGTCTGATTACGAAACATCTAAATAGAACAACCTCAAAACATTTTACGATGAGTTCAAAAGCATTACTGCGCATTTCTGTCGGTTTACAGGAAGCTGCAATTTTACGAACTAATTCGTTCTGGAAAACTCTACTCTCAGAAGAAGAGCTTACTGGGCGCCAAACATTCAGATCATCGGCAAAAATAGACAATTCATATTTAATGAGTCGGGGAGGTCATTAACATAACTTTAAAACGAAATGGGTCGAGAACAGATCCCTGCGGAACCCCGGAAGTTGAACGTGTAGTCTGCGATTTAACTCCGTTAACCTCGACATGTGTATGACGGTTAATAAGTAAGTCTTCAATCCAATTTAATACCGGTCCTTTTACACAAAGAGCACGGAGCTCGAGCAATAGACGTTTAAATGGAACACGGTCAAAAGCCTTACTGAAGTCAATGAAGGCAGTGACAACCGGGTGGCCCAGATCAAGTTCAGCACACCAGTGCTCGCGAGCAGTGATGAGATTGGATGCGCATGATCGTCTTTGCGTAAAACCATGCTGGGCAGATGTTAGCTGACTGGTTGTAAAGAGAAAATCTTTTATCTATCTTTTCAGCAGTTTTTCCTGAATCTTCAGAACTAGCGAAGTGAGGGTAACCGGTCGGTTTAACCGCCCTTATACATTGGTTTGACAATGCCGTACTTCCAATCGTGAGGTAACCTACCACACCTCAGGGCTAATGGTATGGTATGGTATGAAAGCACAAGCCTGATCCAGGCAAAGTGCGCACAGTCAGAGACTGCACGTGGGCTAAGATACTCTCAGGTATCTTAGCCCACCTCAGGGCTAAACTAAAGATTAGCAGCAGTGGTTTGTGTATGCTACCCGACAATACATTTAAAACCACTGGGTGTATTCCATCCGGATCGGCTCTCGCATTGCGAGAGCTCGCTTCGCGTTCACTAGTTTAGGTCATCTCTGGAAGCGGTCTGACGTGAGTTTGGAACTCCGGGATAGTTTTACCACTGGCTCATTCAGGTCGGTCTTGCTTACGGGTGCGAGAAGCGTGGTAGTACGCGCAGAGAGCTCGGCGCTTGGAGGTGTTTGAACATCGATGTTTACGGAGGCTTGCACGAGTGTGTTGGCAACACCGCACTAGCAACGTTGAAGTGAGGCACCGTGTTCTAGGTGGGGACAGCCTGATGCTACGAGACCTGATCGACCGTTCCCGTCTCCGCTGGCTAGGGCATGTCTTGAGAATGAAGCCTGAGCGCCTACCCTTCCGCGCGCTGCGTGTGTCGGTTGGCCCAGGCTGACGGCGGTGTTCAGGTGGACAACCGCTGACCTTGAAGAAGGCCTTAAAACGCTTGACGTCGGGTTTAGCTCGGGTCGGACGAACGCGACTTCCTGGGTGGGGTCCAAGGGATAGTGAGTGTCTGTGGCTTGGCACGCTGTCGACGATGGCTGAGAACCGGCAACAGTGGAGAGAGTGCATTCTATTTTGTGTTCCCCCCTCAACTTTGTAAAAAAAAATTAAAAAAAAATGAAAAAATCGACATGTGGAACAATGGACAAAAAAAATTCCCCCTCATATTGTACTTTTTTTCTTTCTTTTTTTTTCTCGTTCATTGCCGGGTGTGCACTTTTTTCATTTTTTAAATGATTGTGTAATATATAGATATCTATCTATCTATCTATAATATAATATATATATATACTATCTATATATATATATAATATCGCTATCTCATATATATATATACTCTCTATCATATACTCATAATCTCTATCTCTCTCGACTAATCTCTCTCTATATCTACTATCTATAGATATCTATATATCATATATATATATCTATATATATATATAATTATCTATCCGACCAGGTGCTAAGTGTATATCGAGTCGTTCAAGTAAATACTGCACTATCTCTGGCGAGATCGATATATCCGGCATTTCGAAGCTGCTCTCGTGAAGCCGAGGAATTGGAAACGTCTCCTCTATGTAAACCGAACTGTACTGAGCGGCGAAAAGAACTGTTTTACGTTCATCTTCATGTTCAGTTGAACCTCTCATAGATCTCAAGCAAGGAATTCGTTGAGAAGCTTTGGTTCTACGTCGAATGTACCCAAACAGGCGTTTCGACACCGAATTGGCTTCGTCCACCAAACAAGTTTCATATTTCTGCCTTTTTTTCTCTTTTGAGGTAGGTGCATTTGTTGCGGATAACTTTGTAGGTTACATAGTCATCGGTGCATCCGCTAGAACAAAACATGACCATAACCGCTTTCTTTGCTTCATGTATATGCGAATAACGTTATCATACCATGCGGTCCCTTAGCGGGAGATCTTCCATTCATCAATGGGGCATGATTTTCAAGCGATCTGATTTTACCCAAAAAGTCCAACCAGCAGGTATTAACATTCTTAGATGGAGGGAGTGACCAGTCAATCTAGTCTGGAGACGTGATTAGACTCTTTGTTTCTAATTTCCATTAGTTTCTCCGGGAATGCGTGCGTATTCTCGGTTGAATACCCGGATTCCAAACGAACCATAAAGAACAGTGATCGCTGCAACCAATAGGTGCTCGATCGACAGATTCGCAACATCGGAAAATCTGGGTGTGACCACCAAATCCAATATCGAAGGACTTGTCCGACGCATATCCTCGTAGGGTCGTTAACATTCTGCAACCAATTTCAGCTCCAAAATCGTATCTAGGAATTCTAGTTGGAACGGTTCACCCCTCGAAACTAAATCCGCCCAGTTTATATCAGGAGCATTCAGATCTCCAAGAACGCTAAAGTCGCCAGTGATACCATGCTGTTTGATTTGAAAACATGATGCAGGAACGTAAGCGCTAAGTGAGCGGTAAACGACCCAAGTGATGCAGCCCCGAGCTAGCCCTCACCCTACACCAGATGCTTTCGTCCTTTCCAGCATCATGTGGAAACCTTTCAAATACTTCCACAATCAGGTGCTCTTTAAAGTATACGGCAACGCCACCGGCAGATATCGAAGCTACGCTGTCACTTCTGAAAAGCGTATAGTGCGGTAGCGCGCACTCCACATCAGATATATCAATTGTTAACCACGATTCCATAACAGCAATTATATCTGGCTTTCGCCGACAGACAATTTCATTAGCCTCGTCAAGTTTATTGCGTAAACTCCTCGCATTGAAAAGCGAGACTCGAGATCTCTTCACAGAATGATTAACTGGGTTAGGATTGACAGCGACTTCCAACGAATGTGCGGCCTCCTCATCACTACACGAAAATCCACAATATGCAGATCTACCTCGCCAGCTTCTCTACGTGCTCGCAATTCTTGGGTGGCTGTTTTCATTCTGATTCTATCCTCAGGAGACAGGTCACGTAGTATCTTGAACGGCTCACCCTTAAGACGATGAACGCGTCTTAGTACCATCTGGACTTGCTCATTCGAAGCTAAAACAATTTTCAGCGTCCTACTCCTTCTTCCTGCCAAATAGGAATGCACAAATGATAGTAACTCCTTCATCCCCTTGATTAAATAGCTTTGAAAAAGTGGATTATAGGAAAGTACGCTCTTGCTGTAAACGTATTTGAGCCGTATCCCCCGTTTGCTCGCGAGCATTCACTATAATAAGGCATCGCTTCCGAGAATCCAAATGTGGCTCCTTTGAGACCGAAGATCTAAAAGCCTTTGAAGAAGTGGGCACTTCTTTCACTAAATTTAGCTGAGCCTCTATTTTGCTCAATCGCTGTGGCAAGATTGCATAGCCCGGATCACTCGGTAGACCCTTTGACGTCACGTCTGCATAAGTTTTATTCCTTCCTGACTGTTGAGTAATCGGTGTTGAAGGCGAGCTACAAGTCATTCCTCGCAATTGCATGTGTTTACCTCACACCCAGTGCATCCCAACAGCTTATTGAGACTCACTCAGCTCCCAGCGTACTTATCTTGGGTGATTTCAACCTCTCATATATAGATTGACCTGTTCCTACAGGTGTAGTCACCCAGCAATCTTAAACATTTCTCGAATGGCTCCATAATCATGCGTTGCACCAGCATATGAATGATCCTACAAGGTTTCGTCATGGATGAACTCCATCCTCTCTTGACTTATTATTGTCGTCCCAGCTAGAAGCCGTTAGGTATTTAAAGTATTCTTTATTTCTTTTCTCATATCTGTCTAGGCCTGGGCAATCTGACAGTATCTTTGCCCACGTGCAGTCTCTGACTGTACGGCACTTTGCCTGGATCAGACTTGTGCTTTCATATCATACCATATTTAAAGTACCTAAAATCGCTCACGTAATGATAAGCTTGGAAGCGATATTGCATTTTCACAAACATTTCTCTCGTCCTAGACGCAATTTTAGGATTGTAGACGGGGTTTACTCCTGCAGACTTCAAAATCTTCCCTTCGGTTATCTAGCAACTCCAATAAGTGAAAACTGGGACAGAATTTTTTAAGTATCTAAACGAGTTACAAGACAAGCACGCTCCGCTGCAGTGTGTGAGAAGGCATCAAAGGCCTCCCTGGTGGTCTCCTCGAGTCCGTAGGTCTACCCGTACACGAGATCGCCTGTGGCAGCCATATAAGCTATCCCTTACTTCTGGTTCTTTGGCCCGCTACAAAACCGCTCGGAATGCTTGTGTTAAATTACAGCGTGTTCTTAAAAGGATTTGGAGTTATCTTTAGCTAGGGGTGCTAAATCCAATCCGAAAATGTTTTATAGCTACGCACAGTCAAAAGGAAAAACCAGGGAAAGCATAGGAGATTTAAAACTGGAGGACGGAGAAGTAATTGATACTAAACTGTCTAAGGCGACAGCCTTCTCAGGATTTTTCAGTAGCGTTCAACGACGGGATAATTCTTCAAACGCACCGTCTGGTCAGGTTCGCCTCACACCTGGTGTCCATGTATTAGATGAGTTGTCAATCAATGAGCCTGAGGTGTATGACGCACTTATCCATGTTCGCGTTAACAAATCTGATGGACCAGATGGCGTCCACTCAATTATGCTTAAAAATCTTGCCTCAGTACGTACCGAACCGATTTGCCAGCTCATTTATTTCATGCCTGCAACTGGGAGTGGTTCACAGTAAGTGAAAGGAAGCCATAGTCGGGCCAATACACAAGTTTGGTTGCAGGTCAACTGTTGGGAACTATAGACCTGTCAGCCTGACTAGCATCGTCTCAAAAGTACTAGAAAAACTATTGCGTGACAAAAACTGTTGTGTACTACCCGAGAAAATCCCAAGTAATAATTACCCAAATGCTGAACACTGAAAACTGTTATGCTATTGAATAGCTTAACCCAACACTACGCGTAGCAAGAACAAAGGCAGACCGTTCAGGCAAAGAGCTTTACCGTCTCTGACCAACCGGCCATGTAGGCTGTAGCTCGTTTGTATTTATAGGTTGCGTCTCACAAACCCAGACTGTCTGGCGAAACCAGACTGTCTGACAAAACTAGACTGTCTGGCGAAACCAGACAAAGGCCGACAAATTAATCAGAATCGAGAATAATGAATTCAAAGGGTTTAAAGTTAATAATGAGTCTTTGAGGAAAAGAATGCTTCCTCAACACCTCCCCTTTTTGGATTCTCAATACCGGGACTGGCGTGGATTGACCTGCAACGGTTTAACGGGCTTGCTTTTTCTGGTCGTCCAGCGTCGTGGTTGTAGACTTCGGTCATCCGGTATGTCCGTCATGATAGATTCGGTTGAAGTTGGAACGTTGAATGTTTCGTACAGTATGTCCGGTGGTATCCGCATCTCGACGAGCGTATCGGAGGCGACGGATCTCAGACGTAACTGATTTCTGTGTCGTGTTACGACATTGTTTCCAATTCTGACGTCGAACATTACACTGCCTCTGCGATGGATGATGGTACCATCGGTCCACGGTGGACTTGATGTTCTGTAGTCTCGTACGTGGACGGCAGTTCCTGGTTCGAAACATGACTGAAGATTCCGATTGTGTGCGAGCTTTGTTGGCTTAGGCAGCATTGCATTATTCGTACGTAGCTTTCTGCCCATGAGTGCTTCAGCGGGGGTTTTGCGGCTTGGCAACGCATCATTCGGCGTAGTTCTGTACACCAACAGACAACGTTGTAGACCATCGACGGATGTCCCCTCCCCACGTGATTTTAGAAGAGCACTTTGATCTTGTAGCCTTTGGAGTTCAGCTTCGACTTGTGGCAGAGACGCGTACGGCACAGGTCGTTTCGGTCTGAACACGGGCTTTGCATCTTTGTTGAGATGGAGAGAAACTTGCGTCTTGTTGCATTTTCCAAGTTCCTTTGTAAACACGGTTGCGTGTTCAAGCATAATCTCGTCTCGTTTTTTCTGAAGTGTTTCGGTTGCAGCGACCTGATTGCAAATTGTACTGATCGGAAGGCGAGCCAGATCGAGAAGATCGAACCAATCGAGTCCAAACAGGTTGAGCTGTGAATTAGACACGTAGCACGTGCCTACGACCGTTGAACTTCCAAACGAGATTTGGCATTGCAGCTGTCCAGTCAGCTGTACGGAACCACCACAGGCGCTGGTGGCGGTCTGCGTCGTAGATGTGAGTTCTGGGGAACCAAGTTTCCGCCAGAGTTTCCGGGAGATAATTGTTATGTCCGATGCAGTGTCCAACTGCAATCGAACAGGTTGACCGTTGATATCGACCATAACGAATTTTCTCCGATCGGCTGCGTTGACTTGGAACGTGGCCAAAAGACTGAGCGACTTCTTCGAAGACTTGTGTGAAGGCTTCGATCGACCAATACTTTCTTTACAGAAACCGTCCTTATGACCGACCGTGTTGCATCGGTGACATCGGTGTTGTTTGAACGGACAGAATTTGACGAAATGCCAAGCGCCGCATAACCAACACGCAGAAGGAGGCTTCTTCGATCCTGGCGAAGGTGGAGTTGGTTTCTGGGAACCAGGTGGATTCGGGCCAAGATTACGTATCTTCTTGTGGATTGATTGAACCGCAGGTTTGCCATGGCCCCCAAAATGGACCATAGCCGAATCCCGATGGAGATTGACTGCAGGTGTGCCATGGTCCCCATGTTGGACCATAGCCGAATCCCGTTGGAGATTAACCAATCGAAGATAGTCGTCACCAATGGCTTGTAGCGTGAGTGAAGGGTCCTGTTCCAGTCGATTTAGGAGCCGGGTCCGGATATCTGTGAAACTGGAAGACTGGAGACTGCATATAAATATGAGCGATTTAAATTGATCATCCGTTAGTGAACGAAGCTTAAAACGCTCGCACTCTCTATTAACAATGCCCATGTGTGTTAAGAAATCGTCGGATTCCTGCATAACTAATTTAAGGCATCGATAACGTGTGTTAAAGAGTGATGACCTGTCTCCAAATAGTTGTTTCAGTGTTTCGACCGTCTGTATGAATGAACGGTCGCGTGGGTTTTGTGGCAAGATAAAGTTACAATATTTATCGAGTTCACTGGGGCCAAGTTTGCGAAGTAGAAGTCTTACTTTCCACGCATCGTCCTGTGCGGCAAAATCTACGCGGAATAAATCTTCATACCTGCGGAACCACGTTTCGAATGTGACGTTAGCCTCAGCGTCGAAATTGAACTCATGGATACTATTAGCGACACCATCGACGGACGGTTGAGCACTGCTGCTCGCTAGAGTACCTGACATTTTACTTTGAACCAATAGTTCCATCAACTTTATCTGCTGTTCAAGTAACATTTCTAATTTACTCTGATCCATTTTGAAAAAAAAATTCAAAATCCCCGTCGCCAATAATGTTGTGTACTACCCGAGAAAGTCCCAAGTAATAATTACCCAAATGCTGAACACTGAAAACTGTTATGCTATTGAATAGCTTAACCCAACACTACGCGTAGCAAGAACAAAGGCAGACCGTTCAGGCAAAGAGCTTTACCGTCTCTGACCAACCGGCCCTGTAGGCTGTAGCTCGTTTGTATTTATAGGTTGCGTCTCACAAACCCAGACTGTCTGGCGAAACCAGACTGTCTGACAAAACTAGACTGTCTGGCGAAACCAGACAAAGGCCGACAAATTAATCAGAATCGAGAATAATGAATTCAAAGGGTTTAAAGTTAATAATGAGTCTTTGAGGAAAAGAATGCTTCCTCAACAAACAAACTGTGAGCATCTTAGTCGCCATTCACTGCTAAGTGTAACTCAACATGAATTTCTTAAGGGTAGATCCTGCAAAACTAACCATGTTAGTTTTCCCAATACTGCCACTAAAATGATGGATGAAGGGAAGCATGTACTTACTTACTTTGTGCGACTATCTCCTCCTGGAGGATGAGTCGGCTTCAAAGAAGATTCTTGGGAATTTGGGTACAAAGCGGCGTCCCCAGCACCACTCGGCGTTTGTTCGAGTCAGCTTCTCTAGCCTTTGCACAACCAAGTGCGACCTGCAAGGCAGCAGGTAGTTGCCAGAAAGAGGTGGTCTACCAGACTCTGTTCCAGGTTTTTCCTCAGGGTTTTCTCCCGAAGCCTTTCCCGCGATCGGGTATCCCGCAAGGCAGCGGAGGTTTAAAATCAGGGTTTTCCTTCCCTTAGATGAAATGCCCTCCCAGGCTAACGAGCTCATCTGCCCGAAGCAAACTGGTTTTCAGGCGCCAGTCACTCGCCTTCGCCCCTTCTCTTGTTGGTAGAAGCAGTTCCGCCGGGCTCGGGGAGCCACTCATGCAGGCCAGAAGCTGGGTTGTCAGAGGCTATTTGAGACGCATGCCATATGGGAGCATTTTATAAACAGTGAGAGTTTATCCCCACTGCCACCCCTGGCTATGACAACCTTTGGAAGCATGTCGAAGCGGATGATGTGAAAATCATCGGATCAACGGATGAAGAAACCCTGATGCACGAACTTGAACAGGTCATACAAGTGGGAACTCCCAATGAACCTTAATAAGAACAAACTCTTATCAGCACTGGGTGATATGATTTCGGTCCAGGTGTCGGGAAGTTCTCTCAGTGTGTTAGGGATTTGGGAGTACTGGTTAGGGCTGACTTCAAATGGGAGAACCAATGTGCGGCTGCGGCTCAGCGTGCACGCAAGGTACTTTTTCGGCTGAAATCAATGCTATCGAGTAGAAGACCCGATGTATTCCTGTCACTTTACAAGGCATTAGTTCGGCCGCATCTCGAATATTGTGTTCAGGCATGGTGTCATCACTACAAAAGGACATCCTTCGACTTGAAAGCGTACAGCGTCTCGCAACTCGCATGATGGAGGTTCAGCGAGGGAAACCTTAAGCTGTACGCCTGAAGTCCTTAGATCTTTTCTCACTTACGCGCCGTCGTTTGAGAAGTGACTTAATTGAAACCTTCAAGATCTTAAAGAGGTTAATTTGCTATATCATGAACGAATTCCTTACCTTAAAACCCGAGCTGGGCACCCGCGGATATTCACTCAAACTTTCTAAGGAGCGGTGTAGACTAGACTCCGCGGAAAACGTTTTCAGCCTCGGGGTGGTAAATTTCTGGAACCGGCTTCCAAAAGAACTTATATCCTGCAGTTCTGTCGCGAGTTTTAAGAACGGTTTGGACCGCATCTTGGTTAAGCTTTTACCTGAATTCTCCCCCTAATTTCTACGCAAGATTAGGTAGTTCACCATTTTTAGCGTTGTCTGGTAAATAAAGTAAATGCTAGAGTTCGCTGTGTTTTTTATTATACACGATTCTACTTCGGCTGACTTCTCACCGTGCTGGTGAAGAGAAACTGCTTTTTCTTTTTCCAGCATCGGTTATAACGCGGTTCTTCCTAAATACAATCCGGATAATCTCTTGGCGTCGTGATCGTCGAAGATTTCAAATAGGCAAAAAGAAAAAGCGTTTTGATAGTGGTGGGTGCTTCTCTGTAGCTTTCCACCGAAAGAAATTTTGGACGCTCGATCGGCTCGTTAGCCACATACTGTCTTGTAAAAAACTGAACTGAAACGGCGAGTTCATGTAACCTCGATTTATCATCGGTACTAATAGCATTTTGTAATCGGCATGTCGTCGAGGAAGCGAATGGCACGCAAGCTTGCTCCACAGATATGTGGTGTCTGTTCTCAGCTGAGGTTGGGTCAATATTTATGTCTCCTCCATCGAGCACTTTAGCGGATTTAGTAGATGCAGCTACGACTTTATTCTGACTACCTCCGTGCGTAACATTTAATGGTGGAAGGCATATCTTACATACCGTCCGAATAATATCGCATTGTCTCCTGAAGCTCCCGATATGTCTCTGGCTTCATTCCTCCGCACCGAATATGCATCCATTTTCAACATATTTCACATTGTACAGCTTTTGCATTATGCGCAACCTGTTTGGAGCATACAAGACAAGAGTTCTCAGAGCGAGCAGCGGAGCACCGATTCCATTGGATCTTCCTTGAAGTAGGTGCTATATTATCTACTTTTGCAGATTTTATAGTCATAACCATGTTGAAATTCGTTGATAATCAAATAAATACAATATCAAGGAGCTTTGTGAACGTTTGTAAGCCTATCTGGTTGTTTCCTCTTAGGATCCTTTTTCTAAAGAATCCCATTGTTCCAAAAATTCAGTGATGATCATATCGGACTAGCTCTCACTGTTTCTATTTTACGAATCCTTTGATTTTCTTTGATTATCACCGGATTTCAACATGATTATGACTAGAAAATCTATAAAAGTAGATAATACAGCACCTACTGTAACGAAGATCCAAGGGAATCGGTGCCCCGCTGCTCGCTCGGGGAACTCTTGTCTTGTATGCTCTAAACATGTTGCGGATAATGCAAAAGCTGTACAATGTGAAATATGTTTCAAATGGATGCATATTCGGTGCGGAGGAATCAAGCCAGACATATCAGTGGCTTCAGATTATCATGCGATATTATTCGGACGGTATGTTAGATGTGCCTTCCACCATCAAGTGTTAAGCACGGAGGTGGTCAGAATAAATTCGTAGCTGCATCTACTAAAGCCGCTAAAGTGCTCGATGGAGGAGACATAAATATTGACCCAACCTCAGCTGAGAACAGACACCACATATCTGTGGAGCAAGCTTGCGTGCCATTCGCTTCCTCAACGACAAGCCGATTACAAAATGCTATTAATAACGATGATACACTGAACGTGCATGAACTCGACGTTTGCTCGCCTTCAACACCGATTGCTCAACTTCAGGAAGGAATAAAACTTATGCTGATGTCGCTCTACTCGTTCACGAAACTTGTTTGAATGTATGTTCCATTTGCGGTGTAGGCACCTCTACCAAGTTTGTTTGTGCTTACTCTTCCATAGCTATTCAAGTCCCCCCTTCCCCATCTTTTAGGATTTTACTTTTTCATGGTTGTGTAGCAGTTAAGCATTCGGTACGCGCTACCGGTGTAATGCTGTCTGTGATGATGATGAAAACTTATGCAGACGTGACGTCAAAGGGTCTACCAAGTGATCCGGGCTATGCAATCTTGCCACAGCGATTGAGCAAAATAGAGGCTCAGCTGAATGTAGTGAAAGAAGTGCCTACTTCTGCAAATGCTTTTAGATCTCCGGTCTCAAAGGAGCCACATTTGGATTCTCGGAAGCGATGACTTATTATGGTGAATGCTCGCGAGCAAACTGGGGACACGGCTGAAATACGTTTACAGCAAGAGCGGACTTTCCTATAATCCACTTTTTCAAAGCTATTTAATCAAGGGGAGGAAGGAGTTACCATCATTGGTGCATTCCTATTTGGCCGGAAGAAGAAGGATGATAAACCGCGGACGCTGAAAATTGTTTTAGCTTCGGATGAGCAAGTCCAGATGGTACTAAGAGACGTTCATCGTCTTAAGGGTGAGCCGTTCAAGATACTACGTGACCTGTCTCCTGAGGATAGGATCAGAATGAAAACAGCCACCCAAGAATTGCGAGCACGTAGAGAAACTGGCGAGGTAGATCTGCATATTGTGAATTTTTGGGTAGTGATGAGGAGGCAGCACATTCGTTGGAAGCCGTGGTCAATCCTAACTCAGTAATTCATTCTTTGAAGAGATTTCGAGTCTTGCTTTTCAATGCGAGGAGTTTACGCAATAAACTTGACGAGGCTAATGAAATTGTCTGTCGGCGAAAGCCAGATATAACTGCTGTTATGGAATCGTGGTTAACAATTGATATATCTGATATGGAGTGCGCGCTACCACACTATACGCTTTTCAGAAGTGACAGCGTAGCTTCGATATCTGCCGGTGGCGTTGCCGTATACTTTAAAGAGCACCAGATTGTGGAAGTATTTGAAAGGTTTTCACATGATGCTGGAAATGACGAAAGCATCTGGTGTAAGGTGAAGGCTAGCTCGGGGCTGCATCACTTGGGTCGTTAACCGCTCACCTAGCGCTTACGTTCCTGCATCATGTTTTCAAATCAAACGGCATGGTATCACTGGCGACTTTAGCGTTCTTGGAGATCTGAATGCTCCCGATATAAACTGGGCGGAGTTAGTTTCGAGGGGTGAACCGTTCCAACTAGAATTCCTAGATACGATTTTGGAGCAGAATGTAAACGATCTTACGGGAATATGCGTCGGACAAGTCCTTCGATATTGGATTTGGTGGTCACACCCAGATTTTCCGATGTTACGAATCTGTCGATCGAGCACCTATTGGTTGCAGCGATCACTGTTCTTTATGGTTCGTTTGGAATCCGGGTATTCAACCGAGAATACGCACGCATTCTCGGAGAAACTAATGGAAATTAGAAACAAAGAGTCTAATCACGTCTCCAGACTTGAATGACTGGTCACTTTCTCCATCTAAGAATGTTAATACCTGCTGGTTGGACTTTTTGGGTAAAATCAGATCGCTTGAAAATCATGCCCCATTGATGAATGGAAGATCCCCCGCTAAGGGACCGCATGGTTTGATAACGTTATTCGCATATACATGAAGCAAAGAAAGCGGTTATGGTTATGTTTTGTTCTAGCGGATGCACCGATGACTATGTAACCTACAAGTATCGCCACAAGATTTTTAAAAACCGTTTCCCAAATAGTTTTAAATTATTTGAAATATTACAAGCTAGTTTGAACTTTGTTGCAGATATCAAACCGCAAATGATTTACGCGTTAAAAAATTAACTCTGCCTCCGATGGAACTAAACAGCCTAGAACGAGTGGAAAATGTTTTAACTCAGCACACATCACATCACTATCAAACGAACTGGCTTAATGAAGCTTCGATTCTGATGAACGTTCAAAGTAAGACACGAGTGAAACTTTTAATAAAATTGAGAAATTTTTAAAATATAATAATATTTTGCTGGCCAATCACAGGTCGAAAAACTATTCTTGCATCGATCTGAATGTTTAAAAACCTTTTACAGATAGTAGCATAAATTTTGATAAATTTTGCTTCAAGTCTGTTTGAGCCACACCACCTGTTTTTGCTTATATTTGAAGAACGTGTTGCGAAATGATTTGACACCTGGTTGAAGTTTTATAAACATAATCGGGTTCAATTGCGATCTCATTTGTTTCATGTGTAGTATTCTTTCACTGCCCAAATTATTTCAGAAATCTAACGATGTAAAAGTGATTAAGGTGTACAGTATCTAAATAAGTGTGCTTTAAAATATGGATTCGACACAAATTTGTCTAATTCAGCATGAGCTTTGCGGATCATTCTTCATCGGTCTTGAGAAAAGAACGTTTTATGTTATACATGTATAATTTTTTGTTCTTGTTTTTGCATTCATATATGATAGGATTTCAAATATTTTAGAAAAAGCATCAAGTGTTTCCTCTCAAAGCAAGATATTTTCACGATTTCAACGCAGAAATGCGATCATCAATTAATCTCAACCAAGTTAGATCAAAACCTTGCAATTAGATAATTCGAACTATTTACTACACCTTATCAGTGTTTAAGTGAAAAATATACATTTAAAAGATTCTCTACATGATATAATTTGAAGTGATTATTCAAGCATAAAATTTTTCGCCGAATAAGCGAGATTATACTTCGAAATATATCTTCAGCAACTTCTAATGATTGTGAAATTTCGGAATTCACTAATGATTGCGTTGATTTACCAGTCTTTATTACTCTCAACTTTGTCTCACGAATAAAATTATAGATTTTCAATTATTTTCATAGGCAAGCCAAATCTTCTTAAGCCGTATACGGTGACAATGACATGCCAATGAAATATTTTATATAAAAAGGTGACAATTTTATGCTTTAAATATACATCTACCTAACAGTACAATGGGTTTTTATTTGATTATATTGGTCTGTTCAGAATCTTGAATCAAACAGATCTTTTAATCATGTTAATTCACAAAATGAATTTAGTACTAAAAACTGACAGCTTCAGGTAAAATAATGCAAAAATCTACACTTAAAATGCATTCAGTAGTGTGCTTATATTTGTATCTAAAGATTACGTAGTTTCGTTCGTGAGACATGTTGCCTTCGTAAACTTTTATTTTGAACAGTGCTGACGCATTCGCGGGAACAAATTTCTCAGGTAAGTATGCCGTTCCAGCCTAGATTGTATATGAACGCTATTTTTGCTTACAATAATTAAACAAATTCGATATTATGCATTTTCTTTGCTACATTTAATAACTTTGTAGTAAACCTATGCTCTCCGAAAATCAGAGAAAATTCTACTGCTTTCATGATACTCTAGGATCCGGTACCATTTCCTGATAGAAACTACGTGCATTCATCTTGTGGAGATGGCAAAATGAACTGTCGTTAAGCTCTAAAAAGAAATAGGTGAACCATCGGATGACATTAACAAAGTTTAAGGAGCTCAATCTAGACTAAATGGAATAGTTTCAGAGAAATCATTTTCACACAACTTTTAAGGTCAACGAACACGCGAATTTAGGTGCAGCGATTTTGAAATGAGGCTTAGAGATTGCTGTCACAGTCGACGGCAGTTTTTCAATTAGTGTTTGTTTCGCTAGAACAAAATACTGGATATGGTTTTACAATGAAACATTTCACATATTGCCTTTTACTCTATGCCAATCAGAATTCTACTTTCGCACAAATGGAATATTTGAAGTGCACTTTTATTTGCCTGGCAATACTGACCTTAAAACTTGCAGCAATTAAATGGGACAATTAGCAATTATGCATAAGTCAACAGAAACATTACAATTATCAAAATATATTGAACATAATTTTAAATTTCTGTGAGTTACATTTGCATAATTTTGAACATTAGTAATTGTTTGGTATTTGTTTGAAATGAACTTTATTCCTTATTCAAATTCATAAGATGAAAGCAATTTCTTGATGGAATTCATGTGAGAAACCAAGCACGTTGTTGAAAATAAATAATAAACATGGAGAACGGGGCCTCAGTTTCGAAAACAAATTCTTTATACAGTTGCTACTGTGTATGAGTGACATGTTACCGTCCACTACATGCGACTGTTTGACCGGTTGCCTCTCTAGGGCGCATTTTCATTTATTCGTAGACAAATGAGATTGGAACAAAGACGGGTAATAACCTCGGTGTATCTGTAATGATTGACGGTGAAGCAATATGTTATGTAATTAGTTCTGTGTATCCCTTTTTAAATCCTTGGATGTTAAACTTCAATTTATCAAGGTTTTTAACTTGCTGGAAATAATATATGGGGCTGAAAATATTTTGGTTTTAAAAATACTCGCTTAATCTGTTTAATCGAATATGTACCGGATGGCAAAGTGATTGCCTTTGTCTCATATTGCGAAATAAGTCGAACTGAGCTTATTTGATCAATTCAACTTCTGGAAGAGATCTCTGTTGAATTTACACCAATAAAATGTCGACAAGTCTACTCGCAATCTTGTTGTGAATAAAGTTCTGCAAACATGCTCTCGACTGTTTGAAAATCTTTTTGAACTTTGAGCATAAACTCGTGCTTTTAATCATTGCCTCACGCTTATTAATTGAGTATAAATCACTCTGAAACAAACTTTCCTTTCTGGTCGCAGATCAGGGACGCTCCGGTGGGGCAGCTATCGGGTCGGTCTGCCATGTTCAAGTTTTCAACAATAAACTCTTGTCAGCTAATACCTGTAGAAGAATCGCAACTTGAACTCAACAAAGAAACTACGAATCATAATGCATTTCAAGGATTTTATATTGCTAATCTGTTAGAAAAGAATCCCATTTGAGTATCAATTTACCAAATAATTCGACCAATCATCTATCGTCTTTTGTGTACAGTACGTGTGATAACGCCGCATAGTATTTTGACCAATTGAAGGATGAATTTGAAAACAATTCGTCGAAGACCGTCTAAAACGCAATACAGTCTTTAATCACGTGTGCTTCTAACAGACTTATCCTGAATCGTTAGTTTGTAAGCATTTATTCATGTGGATGAGATGTGGCCATAATCTGAGTTGGATGTCTTGGAAAATCAACGTGAACGTGACATAACGAAATTGCGCAAACTAATTGTCTAGTAAAATCCAAGCTATTTCTTGTTTCCTCCAGTGCAATTTAGATTTTCACACTAGCTTTATTACAAAGCATAAAGTCTGCTAATGGTAAACAAATACGCAATAGATTGAAATATGTTTGGGACCGATCGTGTATTCATAATGCAAAGAAATTTGAGTGCAATCGGTTAGAGTAGTTTTTGTGTAACGTTTCACTTCTGACACAGTAACTTCGTCAAACCAAGGGTGATAGTCAGGACACGGAACAGGATTAAGTAGTAGTCAACCCACCACCACTTATTTGACCTTACGGCTAAACAGCCTATAATACGCCTACAGTGTGTCGCGCCTCGCGTGAATGACCAGGATCAGTGGTCAAATTTTCACCTGGTGTGTATCCACGTCAATCTGATACAAGTGAACACGGTCAAGGTCAGTTGACACAGCGGCCCACATACGTAAAAGTACAAAACTAACAGGGCTAAGGTTAAGCTATGTTTGAAGAAGAAAAAAATCTAATTAACCAGTAGGTATAGGGTGAATTAAAACTATTTACTTTCGCATTAGTGCCGAGATTGTGGAGATTTCTGCCCCATCCACCTTATTGGCAATTTCGACCGCCTCCGCATGTAGGTGTTCGTGATACGGTTTAATACCGCATCTCAATACCGCCACATTGTCTAGATCGACGTTGTCGAAATTGCCAAGGCAGGTCGACTGGCAGTCAATAAGGTGGATGGGGCAGAAATCTCCACAATCTGGCGCTCGGCACTGATGCGAAAGTAAATATTTTTTATTCACCTTATACCTATTAGTTAATTAGATTTTTGTTATTCTTGAAACATAGCTTAACCTTAGCCCCGTTAGTTATGTACTTTTACGTATGTGGGCCCCTGTGTCAACTGACCTTGACCCTGTTCACTTGTATCAGATTGACGTGGATACACACTGTGTGAAAAATCGACCACTGATCCTGGTCATTCCCACGAGACGTGACACACTGTAGGCGTATTATAGGCTGTTTAGCGGTAAGGTCAAATAAGTGGTGGTGGGTTGACTACTACTTAATCATGTTCTTTGTCCTGACGTTACCCAAAAACTAATCTAACCGGTAAACAAATCCATTATCCATTTCGTTAAAAGTTACCACAAAGTTACTTGTTCAGCATCAGGTATAACACTCCACGTTTCTTCGTGTGATATGTAATCCTAAAATTATTAGTGGGAAGATGATCAATCTTGAGATTGTTTCATTGTTTGACTGATTTTTTCGAGTGAGCATACATATAAGTGCACAATACTAAGGTTTTATTTTGATTAGAGATGTCGAAGGTGAAAGTGAACATTTCGTCTTGAGATTAAAAACAAGTATTTGAGTGTCATTTTCTTTTCTCACATTAGCGATGCATTCAAACTATCAATGCGTCTCGTAAATAGGATATTCACAGCAGATGAGCTAGAGGTTCCACTTCGATAGTTTCTGAGGTGTGGATGTTTCTCACGAAGTATATATGCTGAATATTTCAAGCTTCTAACAATGAGATCGGATGGTTTGAACATGTTGCATTTTTTATTTATGCAACTCGTACTGTAAAGCAATCATTGAACATTTAAAACGTAATCGTTATCTGCGAGTGGTTTTGACAAGCAACACCCATGTTCTAGTTACAATTGGAGTAGGTCAAGGACGAGCAACTGTCTAACATTTACCGCAGGAAGCACGTGGTAACTCTATATTATGATGAGTTTATAAATCTTTATTCAGAAAGTATTGGGTGTAAGCGAGTTTCACATGAAAAGGCTTTTAGTAAACGCAAGTGCAAACAAAATTATTTCGATTGGAATTGTATCTTGAATTCAATGAATCGTCTATAAACAGGAGCAATCAGTTGGTAGCTCAAAATGCATGCTTTCAATTTCTGTGAAAAATATGGTTCAGGCATTTACGATATCAATTTTAATGGTAGAAAGTCCCAGTTGAAAAGGTCTCAAACTAAATAGCTTGTCGACATCAGTTCAAGCTGTGAACGTAAGATTATGGATGAGAAGAGGCAATTAAGTAATGTCGGCTAAATACTTACTCACATAAGTGTGTATTGGGTGGAGCGTGGATTAGTTTACGTGCTTCATGAGGCCAGGAAATTTAGGTGTTTGCACAGTCAAAATTATCATTATCCGTTATATATTGCAGTGAGTGAAAAGGCAAGGTTTTTTCAAACAGAACGTTTATTAGGTCCGGTGAATCGTGACTAAATCGCGTTTTCTAGTTTAACGTCTAGTACTTTGTGTACACCAGCTACTGGATACTCGTTCTGACATTAACCACTTTAGCTCCGAGTTTTTTAACCACTTGTAGATTGTGTTAGACTCATCACTTGAGATGAAATATTTTAACAATAATTACGCTCACCCTGGAATCCCACACCTCAAGAGAATGCCCATTGGCCAAACACAGGTATCGCGCACATGACAACGTTATGAACACACACTTTACGTTTATAGGCCATTAAAATATCTGTCCTGGTTGTCACTTCGATCTGATTTGTCAATCGATTACGTTCAAACAAGATTGATTTCAGCCCTCATCCCACTGGGTTTGTTTGACCGACGTTGACGATTTTTCATATCATTCGATAGCGACTGACGTTTTCCATTTCCTTAGTTTTCGGAGTACGGTGTCTTTCTAACCGTTCTGACACAATCCGTTCGAAACTCGAAACATTACTGTTTAGCGATTGTCTTTGTCGTTTGTTCCAGACCTTCTAGCCGGGGTTAATTAACTTCATAATTTGATAGGTTATCGACGTAATACCACAAAACAACTTTACCTGTATCAACTCAACAAATGGTCACGTCGAACACACAAACGATATACTACCGCTTTCCGGTTTTCATCCTCACTTGGTGAAGGCAGCAAGGTTAATATCATTCAATCCTGGGCAAGTTAATAAAAGGCAAACAAATTTGGACTTGGAAACCATTTACGTGTATATTTCGAAACTCCGTATAATAATGGAGATTAAAACGCATTTTCGGCCCTAACGTCTCCTACGATGTTGAATCAAATATCAGGTTTCATGCGTCCGAATTGAAAATTATGTTGGTATTCTTTGTTTTGGCATTCTAGGTCGTATTAAAAACTCTCCCGAAAAGAAAATATTTTATTATGTTCGTGCTGTTATATGGTGGTAAAATCTGTCAATGCAATGTTGTAGATAAAATGTTAACCTTCGTAGAAAACACGGTTTACTTTATATTTGTTTCGTTTAATCATTTTTTACGATCAGATGTTTGCATGCAGCTTCGCATGTTTTCATTGTGGGAAAATTGTTTTCATTTCTTTCACAACCAGTGTAAGTGAATCGAACGCATTTTTTGATCGTTTTATCGAAACCATATCTCGTCTCAAAATTGTAACAATCTCCACGCCATATCAAGAGCAAGCATGGGTCGGAAACTGGAAAAACAAAATTACGATCAAATTACGCATAGCATATTGCATAAAAACACAATCAATTCAAAATAGTGCAAAAAAATGTTTTTCAATCAGCGTATAACATAATGGTATGGTAATGACAACGTGTTCGTTTGCTGATTGAAGTTTAACAAAAACCACACTAAAGGTTTTATGCCATTTCATGGATATCAGGATCTACCAACATCGGATGAATTATCTTTGGATATGATTAATTTAACATTTGAAGTTTGTTGTTTCCCAGATTAGTGTCATACTTATGTTGTTCAGTTCGAATTAAAAAAATATTAGACAAAGAAGTTCGACACAAGTTATAGTGGATAAATTTCTCAACTTTCTCGAACGACCTTCAATGCTAACAATATTTTTAATTATAAAATTTAATGTGGGCACTGACTCTAATGCAGCGGTAATTCAAAGTAATTCAAAGTTGCAATGGTCCAAAAAGCAAATACTTTACAGTAACCATAGGGAATACATAAAAACAACACAAAAGTTTTATCAATATGGAAAGTCAGCTTGTGTATAAAGGTACGAGATTGGATTTGGTCAACATATACTTGTCAAGTTCAGCCTAGAACAAGTTCAGGCTTGATGTACAAATGAAATGTGGGCGCAGTGATTTCCATATAAAACAAACTTTCCAAGCCGATTATTTATATCAAAACTAAGCGATCATTTGTGGGAGGTCAAAAAGAAATGTAATTTTAAGCTACTTAGAATCAGAAAGTAGTTAAGTTTGATAACAGCCATCCACTTTTCAAAATGATGTGACTAATATGTACAGCGTAAAAAATGTGCATAAATTCTGATGATCTTTGACATGCTTCATATGCGTTAATTAATCTTATGTTGTATACAGTAAGAAATTTGTAAACGAATTATTTATAAAAAGTGCATATGAAAATGTTAACTCACCATTTGATTTCTGAATATTCCCTTAGGATAATAAAAGTTTAACATAATTTTTTACTCATGAAAGCCTAGGCCTGTTAAAATGTGATTTATCTTTACTTTTGTTAATCATTTCCAGTAATTTCGCTATCACATCATAAGATATTGTCTGTTTATGTACGTGAGTATATGCAGAAGTGAACAATGGATAGTGTGATTTACCGTTCAATCTTCCAATATATTTGTTGCTCTAATACATCTTAAAAGATAAGGTCCATTTATTCGCTATACTAAAACACTGGGAGTTTTAAAATCATTACTCAAAAATGTTAACTCAAAAAATATCATTATTCTCGTCTCGCGATACATATTGTAGGAGATGCTATTTTAGATCTTAAAAAACATACAAAAAATAATATGAATATTATTGAACAATAATGTTTTTATTGTTTCAAAATCAAGTTTCAGATATAGTTGTAAATAAACAGGAGAGAAAACGTGGTGCACTGTATGTTTCTGACGAAAATAGACCTTCAGTATACGATTCATTAAATATCGGAATTATATCTCTGGCATTCGCCACTCTGGGCAAGCATTTCAAAATGATTTGGTCATTTTTCATTTTTACTTTCAAATAGTGTCTGATCACATTTTAATTTCAATTGCATTCGTTACACTCCACCAGTAGTCAATTATTCATCTTACTGTGAATATTTTCAAACTATAAATGAATAAGATAAGTTTTCACGAATAAAATGTTTTACGTCTTCGAAGAAAGCATTTGAATTTTCGTTCTATTGCTCCGGGGTACTTTCGCCTAAGCGACGGTAACTTAATTGCACATTTCTCAGTAAATAAAATCGAAACGAGCCATTTAGTTATTAAAAACCCGATGAATGTTTTACTGTTTATGTAAGGATTTTTTATACAGACGGTGTATTCAACGCACGCTAGGTCACTCACTTGCTTTGATCATCATAAGCAACTCACTGTAAAAAATCAAAACAAAAAGTAATAGTGTCATCCGAATACCCTTGCCGGATATTCCTCCCTGATAGGGTATACATATATGTTGCACAGCTTGCAAATTACTTGTAACCGATCGCGCAGTTACAAATTAAATGAAACGAAACATACACGCGATTCGATTTCGAACATCAGTGTGAGTAAATTAATCCAACAAAATTCCGTTACAAACATTTACATGAAACGGCTCATCAAAACTTTGTGAAATTAAGTGTATCACGCATAAAAATCCTTTTCCGCAAACATTTTCAAGTATATCGCATAGGATTATCAACCACATCTTCGAATTGTAAAATGTTTCAGTATGCAAGTAGTTGAATCTTCACTATCGTTGCGAATTCGAGTACACACACGGAAAGATCGGACGAAGTATTCCCATGCAGAAAGTGTACTGTTTAGTTTTACCCTCGGGCGGGTTTAGAGTGTTCCAACCGTTGTATGCCTCAATAGTTCTTCCTCCATGCGGTAAGAATTCGGAGAAGTAAGATGACATCAAATATATCAACCCCATAACTCATAGCTAATGGACTCTGATATCCAAGCATATTATGCATAAATATATGTCTGTTCTGACTTACAAAAATAACAGTTTCTTCAATTTTAACCAAGTTACAACATTCAAATACAACTACAATTCGTAGTCTAATTAGCTGACGCATGTTATACTATACACAGGTGCATGAACATAGGTGTTGTTGATATGGTGCATGACCCTAAAATTGATCGATGAAGCGCTTAGTTGTAAGAAAGCAGATCATCTGTGTGAATTCGTCGTTGGACAGCTTGGCCTCACAATTTCCCGACTGATACCTAGCCAACTAATTCTGATTCTATTAATCCATTTTGACGCGCATAAATTTAAAAAATTGTTGAAAGATTTAATCTAAATACACGAGGATTCAAAGGTATGCCAAAATACATCCAAACTCCATCATCAACGAAAATTTAACCCTAAAATCGCTAGATTGTACCTGATTTACCATGAAAATGATGAATATGAAAGAAAGAATTTTTACTAGATCTGCATACATTTCACCGTTTAAAAAAACAGCTGACTGGACTCAATATTTGATAATTGTATTCGGTTTTACTGTGCTAGTTTAGAGTCTCTACCGGTTAAACTCCCGAACAACGTATAATCACCTCACAAATTCCAGTTTGAATGGCATTTCGTCACAGTGATTACGTGTTTAGGGACAGAAATGCAATTGAAGAACCCACAAATGTGTAAGTTTTAGTGAGAGCACGTTATTGTACGGTGGTATCATATAAGCCCATGTGATTTGTTGGATCACGAACACCAGAAATTCAGGTGCATTTCTCATTCCTTACAAAACGTTTACAGGCCATCCATTGGTTTTTTGTCATGAAGTAATAGCCACTGATTTTCTGGGAAACATTCCATAGAAGCCGAAATACTTATACATCATTAATTGACAAGTTTAACGTGGATTGGTTTCAAAATGAGTAGAGAATTTGAGCTTGTGACATGCATTAACGAATGAGTGTTAGTCAACTGTTCTTAGATTATAAGCTGGTAGCCACTATTTAGCACAACTCAGAACTCAGAACGTTTTATGGTAGAAAATGCAGTAAGGTTAATTATAACCATAGGAGGACGAGGTATATGGAGTAAAATGATAAAATCTCTCTGACATACGACATGGTTCATCATAGACTCAACGAGTTTAGAACCGATAACCGCAAAAGATTCCGAGCGTGGGGTTTCTTTAGATAAAATGTTCCAAGTGAAACAAATTCTTACCGAAAAAACATTTTGACGAATATCCGATCGAGAATGCAGAGTGCTTAAAGCCTTTGAATGTTTTCCTCTTCGGGTAAGACCTTTGGGCTTGTGCATGTGTGTAAGGGGATGCTTTTCAGTATGCAAGATTTTGAAGGCAAACAGAAGGTCACTCCGTGTCCGTCATTGGGTAAAATCATGTAGATTTTGTTCTAACATTCGCTCTTTTAATGGCAAATTTCTGTAACGGAACATAAACTTTGTCGCACGATGATAAATTTTGTCAAGCATTTCGATATCCTTCCTCAGCCATGGTGCGCAGGCTTGGATAGTGGTCCAGACGAGAACTTGCGTGTCAAGCCGGCACATGTGGTGCAGAGATTTTGCAAGCCGCAACATTTTACATTTGGAGGGGTTAAATGGTAATTCGTTTGATTGGGACTAACGAAATAAGGTGCACATATCCCGTTGTAATGCCATACAGTCATTACCAGACCTGACACGTTTCCAAATTTTTTATATAATCAGCAAACAGTATAAAATCACAACCAATATTCTCAACTATATCGTTCATGTACACCAAGAAAATAAGAGGTCTAAGCACCGAGTTTTACTGAACCTCACTTCTGACATCTATTCTTCTAGAGAAGGTGCTGCCAACGTAAACCTTGACGAGTCTATCAGTAAGATAGTCCCTAATCCAATTCAGCAACATTGCGGTTATTCCTTAAGCTTCGAGCTTTTTCATTAGAATGCCATGGTTGACTCTATCGAAAGCCATGGAAATATTGATGTAGCAAGCATGTACAGCCTTACATTCGTCTAGTGCCTTGGTCCAACTCTCAAACGTTGTAAGAAGGTTAGATAAACAGCAACGATTTCCTCGAAAACCATGTTGTGCTGCAGTCAAAATATTCTGGTTTTCAAAATGTTCTGTTATACGCGCAGTCACAATGCGTTCCATTAATTTAGGGATCACCTGAAGTAGCGTTACCGGTCTAGAGTTTGTTGTGCCTTCATAAATAATAGTTATCAACCCTGCTTTCCAATGCAGTGGTATTTTTCCTTCATGTAGGCTGAGATTGAATAAGCACGTGAGAGGAGCAGTCAAAGCATGCGACACCTGCGAAGTATGGCGGGGTTAATTTTGTCTGCGCAAGGGGATTTCTTTTCGTTTGGTTGACAAAGTTTCCGCTTAACCATATATTCATTGACAGTCATTTCACTTAATAATTCCAATCGAGTCAAATTTGGTAAAACTGGATATGGGATACAACTCTTAGGATTAAAGACAAGTGAGTAAGACGTTGCTAAAGCATCGGCGGTATCTTGGGCAGTGTGGGACAATCCATTAGGGGTTTGTACAGAGAATACGCCCGGTTTAATTCTTGAACTTTCATTTACTATCTTGTATGGAAGCTTAGGATACTTTTCCATTCTCTTAAGCAAGTTCCATTGGAGTTGCATGCGATCTTCTCTTACAAGAGTGGTGACGTAATTCCGTATCTTACAAAATCGCTTCGAAGTTGCTTTCTTACCAAAATTCGCATGACTTACCCAAGACTATAACTTTATAGCTAACAATTTCTTAGTTCTAATCTGGATAACAAACTGGTAGTAGTGGTTGCATTTGTGTGGTATAAAAATCGGGTTTACGTCCATTTTCGAATTCAGATAATTTAGAAATATATTGTAATATAAGGCAGAATCCCTGAAATCGAACTCCTGAGTATCGCATAAACAGGAAGCTTCGTAAGGTTCGACGATACAAATCGTCAACACACACGAATGCTGTTTACGTAGTAATTGGGTGAGAACAATTCAAATGACAACATATCCGAAAACAAGAAGAAATGAATGAACTAAAAACTAGTGAACGTAAAAAGCAATTCGAAGAAATGCTCATTTGCATGCGTTCCCATAACACATACACCCCACAACCGGTTTTGTGCTGTTTGCACTCCTCAGGTAGGGACAGTACGACCAGGAACCGCATGCGCTCGAAACAGTGGAAGAATTGTAAATAAGTTGTGGTTGTATGCCACTGTTAGATAAGGCTGGTACGACCAATCGTTCCAATCACGTGTGTCCAAACACAAGTAAAATGGGGTCAAACCCAAGATCATGAACAAAATGCTAATTTGAAAGTATTTCCATCGCACACACCACAACCTGTTTCGTGTAATTCGGTTTAACAGGTCCGGCGTGGTGAGGGTTCAGACGGATCCGGTTAGTACATGTAATGTTCCTGTTAAGTTATTGATGAAACTATCCCGAGAATTATTGCCTGTCGGCTGATTCCCCAGATGAGAACACAGGTCAGAACACGAACGTTAATTCCAAAATGATCAAGAATACGTATTATAGGGCCAAAATTAACGTGGTGGAATCTGAGTGGTTAAATTGTCTCGTGGATAATTTTTTGGCTGATTGAAAATCGTAGCGTATTCCATTTGGCTAAGAGCACCACTGGGCTCTCTGCTTGGATTTTGAATTCAGCTTCGCTTATTGATCGTCCGCTGTAACAGCACATAATCCTATAACGAACCAACACTTAATGACAGGCAGACGGAGGACATCCGCTGTAATTACCAGATTTGCCTATGTATTCATCTTTGTCATCTGCGCAACAATCATGTGATGGATCATCGTTCCCTTGTGGGCTTTGATGATGGTTAACTGTTGGAGGTTTGACCTCGAAATGGAAATGATAACGCAACGGATGGCTAGAGAGGAAGCATGGTTTTAAGTGATTAACCATGTAATGGATATTAGGTCTCGTCTGGATTAACTTAGCCTAATACTCCTATACCAGTAATAGCTGACTAGTTTCATTTCTCGTGTTACAAAAATATAATCTAATCTCAACTTTTTAAAAACGTTCCATTGATAGCTAAAAGCGTATAAATTAGTAATGGAAAAGTGTAACTTCAGAAAGTGAACAACGTGTATAGGTGGATAGGGCAATAACGAAAATGTATACATAAAACAATGGAAGATAAAAACTGTGTAGAATGAAGAAGAATTACATTGTTTAAATACAACATGGGAAGGAATTTTACACGAAAAATTACGTCATTTACAAAATGTCTACCATGGAGTGTTTCTAAATATAAGTTTAAACAAACCTAGCAAGAGAAAATCGCAATTGGAAGAATGTTTACACAAAATAACCAAAACCAAATAATCAGATGATCTTGCACATACGACACAATACTCTGGTTAAATGATCGAGATTATTCCTCTTTGAAGTTTCATCAATTCCAATTGAATTTTGTCAGATATGTTGAACACACACCAGTTTTCCGGGTTAGGTTCACACTACCAGCTTCTTCAAAATCCACACATGAAACGTTTCAATGAAAATAAATTTTGGATCATTTATTCGTTCGTTTGGATTACTATGCACTCTGTATTTTTCACAAAGCATGTTACACACAAAACTGGGGCAGTCATCGGCGTTTTGCAGAAGCACGTGACAATAGCGTACACTGAGTAAAGTTCACCGTGTGCTGATAACGTGAAAATCGATAAGGTGTACAAAAAATCTATTGAGTCTTGTCTCGTTTGATCTGGTTGTTCAAAAGACCCTCGTCCAACAGAAACTCATTGAACTACCGTCACTGAACGCTTTATTGATAAACGAACAACATTTCACTGCTATTAATTATTCACAGTCAACCAAGTTGTAATATTTTGAGAAAGGAGCGTGGGTATGTGCTCATAAAATATGAGAAACAGACGTAAAACCTGTTTGAAATAAACCAGAAAATCTAAAGTATGTTGTACATGGACGAGAATATGCTAACTTGAGTAATAAACTTAAAACTCATTTGCCTGCATTTCCGTCACACACACCACGACCTGTTTCGTGCTGTGTGCACACATCAGGTTGGAACAGTGGGATCAGGATCCGCATGCGCCTAAAACAGTGGAATACTGGTAAACAAGTTGCGCTTGTATGCCACTTTTGAGTAACGTTGGTACGACCAACCTGTTCAAACACAATAGCCCACTCTGAAAAATATCTGTACCGTTTGTCACTTTGATCTCAATTGAAAATCGATTTCGTGCCAAATGCCCAACTTCAAGCCCACACAAATGTGGACTTGTTTGTGTCTGATCTTGACAAATTTCAGATCTTTCAATAGCGGGTGACTTTGATCGTTTGCTCATGTTTTGAAGGTTGTTTTCGTCCATACCTTTGTCCGAACCCCGAATCAATGTAGGTGTGCGATTTTCGTCATCACCCGTTTCTGCGCTTCGTGCACTTGTGGTATGCCTTTTGTAATAAGACAGTCTTTGTTTAAATATCAACAGCGCATGTTGACGAACTAAGTTGCAAAGTGTCTTATCGTTTATTTCTAAACCTCTATTATACTCAATACAGAAGTTAACAATGCATTTATTTCTCTCAAAACAGTACACAATGAATAAACTCATTCATACACAAACAGTTATTCGTTCTTTTAGATGTAATATGGTTTTCCTGGATATCTTACGCATGCATATCAATAATAGATTGAAATAAACTGCGGCATAAGCACATTTTCTTTATGCAGTGTTTGATTGCGAGATAGTTAACCTACACAGGTGTAGATGTCAATGACGTTTTAAGGATTTATTCGATGCCTGCTTCGAGGTGTGCAGTGCATTACGGAGTGTGGTATTCATGAGAATTCGGATGATAAACAGACCATCATCATCATCACAGACAGCATTAAACCGGCAGCACGTAAAGAATGCTTAACTACCACACAACCATGAAAAAGTAAAATCCTAAAAGACGGGGAAGGGAGCGTCTTAAGTAGCTACGGATTCTAGAGAAGAGTAAGCACAAACAAATTGGAAAGAGGTGCCTACACCTCGAATGGAACATGCTTTCAAACAAGTTTCGTGAACGAGTGGAGCGACATCAGCATGACCGCTTCCTTGCGGCTCTCACTGTCATGCATCATAACAAGCTTCCCTCGTCACTCCGCTTGCCAACATACAAGGTTGAGCAAACACTCCAAGAAGACCAACACAAAAGCAGGGAGTGCCGAGGAAGACAAGTGTGAACCCTTAGTGATTCGAAATTCGAAAGAATTACCTCAGAACTTTTCGATTGACAACAACCTCTGAAACGGAAAGAAAATGTTTGCCGCTATTATAGGATATGCAATTCATCAATGTCGTTCACCGGACCTCAGCGTTTCGAGGTATGCTATTATCTGATTGGCACGAAATCGATTGGCAAATGAGAACACAATGCAACCGGTACAGACATATTCAGGAAATAGTTGCGGTCACCATAACATAAAATGTATCGTTCTCAAATCAACTCTATTTACAAAATATCACAAAGGATGTCTTGGCTTGTAGAGTGATTTTGAAAATGTTGAAACAATACGTTGACTGTGAGCAAACAAAACAAAGTAAAAGTAGAGTTTAACACCGATTGCTGGCTCAAATAATCAAATAGACTTTCATTAGTCACGTATGCCTACCGCAGAAATGGATGATATAAACATTGTAACGGAATTTCGCATATTCTTGATGAGATATGTTCCGAGGCTCGGTAACATTAAGTTGAATGCCTTCGAAAATGAATGAGTATAGGGGTACTCCACTTAATTGTCGTCAGCTTGATGCTGCAATGTAATCCACGTACGTATTCGCAATTTCAAGCGTGTGATTTATGTCCGGAATTTAGACAATTTATATTACCTTGCATGGGATAAATCAATATCAAATTAAAAGATTCTGGGGCAGAAATTGTTATCGATCTTTGGTCTAATAGACATATACAGTGATATCTAAATTACACTGCGGGAGCTTATTGACAACAATGCCCTTTAAGATAAAAGTACCATCTTTCCCAAGGTCAATGTTTAAAATTTTGCTTTTTAATAAAATTGGAATACTCAGTAGTCAATTGCACAGTGATGAGCGGCCAATCTTTTGCTGGTAATTATAAAGTCTGTGAATGTGTGCTCAAATCGATTTTGTGTTAGACTGAATTTTTCGCTTTATTCATTGCATCCGGAGCATCTACGTTGACCGGAGTGGTGTTCGTATGAGTATTTGCCAGCGCGTCCTTGCGGAGATATGCCATGATATGCTTCAATCCACTTTTGACGACCTATGCAACAAAAAACCTTCCAAGTTATTAACAAAAATTCACAACAATAATGAGGGAATTGCTTGTGGTGAAAACTAATTCTTCTTTATTGAATCTGACAGCACACGATACAAACGAATAAAGAATAAAATAAAATCAGATGACAGATTATAATGTGAATGACACAAAAGGGATTTCTTTTAAATTTTAGTTTCTCATTGTTGAATAAGTTTGGTACAACCAGCCAGTTTAATCACACGTACCCAAGCATAAAATAGAATGAGGTTAAACTCATGATCATGAACAAAAATAAAGATTCTATACAGCCTCGTTTCTCAATGGCAGGCTAGTCAATCTTACTAATGGAATAAAATATATGGAACACCCTTGTGCCCGTTATTTTCATATACCTGATGTAATTTTCCTTCGCAAAATGTCATTGCATGAGCTCGACACCCATTATTAAAACAACTAATTCAATACATATAACACATAGAACGCAAGCAACATTTCATTCAATGTGAAAAATCTTTATATTTTGTTTTTGAATCTCTGGAAATATTTCCAAACATCAAGCTAGGAAATATGCAATTCAAACGAAGTTAATTCAATTCGGACTTCTTTCAGTGCATATTTACAGCAGTCGAAAGTTCGATAATTCCAATTCTATTGAGGCGTTTGTCTTTAAAATGAGATTTTTAAATTTAATACGATGCTTGGTTTGACAACTTAAATAGTATTAGATATTTTATATCTCACGAATAATACCACACGTCACATATATAAAATCGATTATTTTATTTTTATTTTGTACATATTAAACATTTTTTCAATAAAAACGTTTCATTTGATAATATTTGTAAGTTCAGTTTCGGGATATTTTTTTAAAATAAAGTATCTATATGGTCATACATGAATATAATAACATTAAATTACACATTATTTAATTGCTTATTATCAGGCCCAATCTGGCATACAGATCTTGATGCAATCCTTATAAATATCTTCAATATAGGAATGTACTGGATGGCAATATATTATGTTCCGACAAGGTCGTTGCAGATTGAGGTCTTTCGTATAGTTAATGATGCAGAATGGCAATAATGTTGATCAGTGGACTACGCGAGCGAAATTGCTGTTAGAAGATCATCCTAATTGAAAATAGAGCTTTCCAACACACCGATTTGTTCCGATATAGAGTTCCCAACTTCCCTATTCACGGAAGCGATGTCAAAACCAAATTTCAGTTTCACATCGGAATTCTCGTGCACAATCTCCACTTTGGAACGAATGAAAACAATGAACACAAACACTCGAAGCTTTACAATCATGTTGGGTTAACGGTCATGATATCCAAATCTTTTCATGTGTGTATGGCATCTCAACATTGTAATCAGAGCTCAATACGACAGTTGCAGTTGTGTTCGCAGCGATCTGTGATTTCACAGTAGCCTGGAAGCTTTATAAATAATCGAAGTTAGTATCTATGAGTATAAAGTAGGTACTTGCTACTACATGGTGGTAAATATTTCTATGGTTTTCTATAACATTTATATGAAAGTATGTTCTTGGAAATTGGGTTCTTTCTTTAGATAACAGCACGCATTCACAATGTTTATAAAAATTCTTCATCAGGAAAAACATTTGAAGTTATTTTTATATCTCAAGTCATTATTGATATATAACATTTTTTATATACTGTTATTAGAGTATATCTGCCAATATACGAAAATGCTATCCCAAATTAGCGTTGTAGACATTTTGTTTACAAATGAATAGTTAATATCGATAATCTTCGTACAAAAACGAACTTTCGTAGTTCATTTATTTCTGCTATGTGTTTGGGTGTTTGCAACAACTTCAATGAAATTATTCAGACGGATACTTCTATCGCAGTGGTTCCAAAAAACTGTGCCGCGGATTAATTACTGACGTAATGCTTGCCGTAAAATGTTAAAGAGTTGGATAGTGTGCCGCAATATTAAAAGTTTGGGAAACACTGTTCTAACATGTAGTATTTTGGAGGCGTGAAGTACATTAGCAATGAGCGCTAATCACGAGCATCAAAGTGATAAGCTGAACTCCATCCTACGGCACAACCGAAGAACATTCATTCATTCATTCATTCAGTCATCTCCGTGCCGGGTGGCACATGAGGCGAAGACAACTTCACGCCAGTGGTTCCGGTCTGTCGCTGCTTCCGTTGCCGTCTGCACCGTGAATCCTTGTGCATGTAGTTCGCGTTCCAACGTTCTGCGACAAGTTTCCTTGGGCCGTCCCCTTTTTCGTTTACCTTGCGGATGCCAGTGCATGGCTACCTTCGTATGCGAACTGGGATCCATCCTGCAGACATGACCGAACCACGGATCTGTTGTCATCGTTTCCGTAGCAATGTAGGTTTTATGGGATAGGGTTGCTAGCCCTAAGCCCAACCCTCCTCTTTTCTCAGACGGGCTTGGGACCGTCCTTGGCGGAGTTAACCGAAGAACAGGAAGTGTTAAAAAACGACACACGGCATCACTAGCGAACCCGTAATAATTAGGTTTCGAGGGGATTGCATAAGAACGGTTCAAAGAAAAATACCTTCGGAGATATGAGAAGATGGACAAAGTCAGCCGCAATCGAATGGTATGCAATTTGTCAATGTTGGTCAAACGAGCCGTGTGTGGCGAGGGTGAAGTGACAACCGGGACAGATATTAGTGTGGATTAGTCTTGTGTTTGTTCATTTGTCTATATAAGATAGGCGTGTGTTCTGTTATTTTTCTTGTGCGTATTAAACGCGTTTTACCAATCGGCTTTCTCTTCTGTTGTGAGATTCGTGGATAAACCGGAGTAGCGTTGGACATGCTAACATCAGGGATGAAGCGAGACGCAATCGATGGGTGTGTGTGAAAGTCACGTGGTTAATATTGGACCGATGACCAGAATGTTGCGATAAGTGGCAACATGTTCATCAACTAGCACCCGTCTCCTGTTCCCCACACTCGCTACAAACTTTCAAGAGAAGCCTTGATGCCTATTTGACCCTAAACCCGTGCATCGAAGAAAACTATACATCTTAACACCATGCACCTACATTTGTTATCCCACCAATCGAAAACAATTTCTGCCCTTTGGATATTTGCTTGATTCTTGAACTGCTCAGTAAGCAATCTAATCCCATTTTTGCTTGTTATATTATTCGTTGTTGTCATATTATTCTGTGGTTTTTTGTAAAGCTATATGCTTTTTAGACCATTAAAATTGAATTGAATTGAATTGAAGTATGAGAGAATTTAATTTGTGGCTTGACGTGCGAAATAAGTATAGAGACTCTAACTGCTCCGGCATTTGTTAGCAAAATTTGTGCTGTGGTAAGCTAAAATATAAACAGGGTATCTCAGCTATGAAATAACCTATTTCCGGAGGTGTGATTGCTCGATCGCAGTGATTTTAACAAGTCTGTGATTCGACTTTAACGTAAAAATTACCTGTACGGGGGGCGACCGGAGTGGATTATCATCGATCGACAACGATTCCAAATTGATCATATCACACAAACTTTTCGGCAGCTCCATCAAATAATTTGCTCGTAAATCCAAGATTTCGAGGAAAGAGAATTTTCCCATTTCTGGAATGAAAGAAAGTCAACCTTACCGCGAACAAAAAGCGGCAGCATACAAACTGCGAAATAAAAGCTTAGCGAGGATTCGGTATCTCTTCTTGTTCGGCAGGTATTATTTTAACGAAAATTTCTAGATTAGCGGAAAATTATCTATTTATTCGTCTAATTTAATTTCCCCTCTTGGTTATTAGTGGATACCTGGTTTTCGTTTGCAACAGGTATGAAAAAGAAAAAGGTCAGTGTATTCGGATTAATATTATGCAGTACATTCAAATATGTACATCTTTGATACCATATATTTTTATATATTGGATATATATATATATATATAACATGTTTATGCAAGTAACCGAAACAAATAATGGACAGATAGTCTTAGCATATCCTTAACCCCCCTCCCTCATACATTTTGGCCTAAAATATTTTGACTACCGCAAGTCGCCCTTTGTCATGCGACTATGTTTTACGTGGAACTGTCTACCTGCGTATGTTGTGAACTCCGCAAATCCAAACAGGTTCAAGATAAATCTTGATAATTTTTGGCTCTTAACCCATGCATCGACGTAAACTATACATCCCGACCTATGGATCTACTTATGTCAGCTACTGTGCAAACGAAAAAATTGCTACCCTTTGGAATTTACCTGATTCTTAAACTGTTCAGTAAGCAAATACCCCGTTTTTCTTGTTATATTATTCGTAGCTTTTATTTTAGTCTATGGATTTCTGTAAAGTTATATGCTTTTCTGGACCATTCAATAAAATTGAATAGAATATACATGATGTATATAATATAATATATCATAATATATTATAAAAGGTTGAAATCTTGCAGTTAATTTTCCGTGTGATATTATCTGGAAAACGTACCTTCGGGTAAAGCTGTGATTTGATTCTCAGCAAGAATCAATGCTTTCAATGATTCGTTTTTGGCCAGATGTTCTGGTATTGACGTGAGTTGATTTTGACTGACATCCTATTGATTCAAAAGGAAAGTATCAGGTGATCAATTGGAAAATTCACAAACCAGTTCTTCCAGTTGCTTGAGTTTGTTTATTTTCTCCGGAATCTCTTGTATTTTATTATCTACTAGTAATAGAATTTTCAAATAAGGCAATCCACACAATGCATCTGATATAGAAGTCAAATGATTGTAACTATTTCAGCGTTAAGAATCCATTGAAAATCTAACCTGAGGTCTACATAGACAAGAAAACGCATCATTTGGATGCCATCTTCAATTTCTGAGATTGCATTATGACTGGCTAGCAAGCGGGAAATGTGCAACTGTGGATACCAGCTGGATGGTATCTCTTTCAAACCGGTGCCCGACGCATCTGAATTAAATTGTTCATGTGATTGGTCATCTTACCGATAGTGTCGAACATGTTCCGAGAAGAATCTTTCTCGGTATTTTCATCGTCTATCGAACGAAAATCTTTGCTATTCGGAGCGGTAATCACAACTTGCGTGCCCTTCGTCATGTTACTGAAAAATCGATAATATTTAGAAGATGATGGAAGATGATAGAAAAGGTGTGAGTGCAATATTCACTTGAATAAATACAGGCAGCAACTGCGAGCAGAATGATATATTTGAGGTTAAATTCTGTGTGGTTATAGCTAATTAAATGACTGCACACTGTAGATGGTCATAATAAAGGAAAGGCTCAAATTAATGTAATTGAATTAGAAATTAGCTTGAAAAGTTGGTGCTTAATTTCAGTCGATTGTTTTACGTTTCTGTTGCAGTCAATTCATATTTAAATTCTGATATACTTACTCTTCTAATCATTGATAACAAAAGATTCGCAGGTCGTTAATATAGATCAATCAGTGCACCAAATTCAGAAATTAGGAAGATTGTAGAAGTATATTGATTGCAACAACATTGTCACCTTTTTCAAAATGGTTGAGCCGATAAGCGCTTGTAAATGCTTGCAACAAATGATGCGTTTAATATTGAAAAAGCACTTGCTTTGATAATTTTTATATTTGTTTATTGATCTGAGACATCACAATATAATAATTCAATTCAATTCAATTCAACTTTAATGGTCTAAAAGGCATATAGCTTTACAAAAAACCACAGAATAATATGACAACAACGAATAATATAACAAGCAAAAATGGGATTAGATTGCTTACTGAGCAGTTCAAGAATCAAGTAAATATCCAAAGGGCAGAAATTGTTTTCGATTGGTGGGATAACATATGTAGGTGTATGTTGTTGGGATGTATAGTTTTCTTCGATGCACGGGTTTAGGGTCAAAAAGGCATCAAGGCTTCTCTTGAAAGTTTGCTGGTTTGGTGAGTTTACAACATTATCTGGCAGATTGTTCCAAGTAAAACAAACTCGCACGGCAAAAAATGTCGTCTGCAGTTGAGTCTCGAGTGAGGGACAGTTAGAGTAAATGTGTGAGCTCTTGTATTATGCGAGCTCCGTAGATTCAATAAGCATTGTAGAGGGTGATTTTCAGTATTCAAAATATTGTAAACCAAAATCAAATCGCCTCGGATACGACGACGTGGATAATCAAATAAATTTAGCGTTTTGATTCGCTCATTTTAGGGTTTCCGGCTGAGTCCAGTGACAAGTTTGGTAGCTCGATGATATATTCGTTGCAAAGTCGCAACATCTTTTTTAAGCCATGGCGACCATGAGTTTGAAACAGAAAGCTATTTATAAAAACGTTTCTGATTTTGTGAACTAGTTATTTTATGTTGATATCAGGATTAATCATTTAAAAAGCGAAACTCAATGCATCGGTACGTAAATTGTGACATACCTTGATTTCATTTCAATAACTTCGAATGAATTTCTTGTAAATTAGCTACAAAAAAGGTGAAATGGCACGTTGTTATAGTCCGATTCAACAGTCAGCGGTCAACTAGTTATCAAATCATCCGTGGTGTTGTGTTTGCACGGTAATAATAACAGAGCGGGCCTAGTTTTATATTCAGTTAGGGGAATCACATATTTTGTGATGGCTTCGTAAGATTTGAATAATTCATTGAGTCTATTCGAAATAACGTGCAACAATCAAGATTATGTTAATCAGTGTTCGCTAGGCATGAGAAGTTCAGCGGTCATTTTGAAGAATTAGTATTTTTTTGTTAATTTATTAAGGAACTAGATGTTAATCATTTTATTATCTCAATAATTTGTCAAATACAAACTGACTTTCGCTATTCATAACAGTGTGTGATAATAGTGGGAAACTTACTGCTGCATAGGGAAGCAAATTTAACGTATTAGCAAGAAGTTATGAAAACACAATTATTTTACTTCATCTTGCCTGCTGTTCCTTCCTTATTCATTTAATAAAATAAAAATACAGAGCGTTAATCATTCAAGTAATATCTAGTTCATCATAAATAAGTGTCATTACACATTCAATTCGATTTCCGAAAAGTAGAAACTGAATCAACCAAAGTAATGTGTGCTCACATTCCGCCGACTTACACTTCCATCCGGTTTCTGGCTTTTGCCCGTCATCGTGGAGACAGTAAGATTAGGTTTCAGTGAGCCTTGAAACAGTGGATAAATGGTAAACAAGATTATTACTTTGAATGCCACTGTGCATAGGTTTCCTACAACGAACCAGGATGTTCAAAACAGAATCACAAAGTATTCTTGGTAAGCACTCAAGGCGTCTTGTGGATTTCAACCAAAGTAATGTGTTGCTCACATCCCCCGAAATTACACTCCACTACCGGTTTCTGGCTGTTTGCCGTCATCAGGTGGAGACAGTAAGATTAGGTTCAGTGAGCCTTCAACCATATTCACATGTATTATCATCATACACACCCTACGACCGGAGTCCTACTGTTTGCGCTCATCTAGTTAGGACAGTATTTTCAGAATTAGGCATCGTACTATTTTAGACCGTTTCAATGCATGTGTATTTACGTTGTATTGCTTCAATCTTGATGAGCGCAAGCAGCACAAATCTTTTTTTTCAAGCCGATGCACTTAAAATCTTTCGCACTTTTGTGGGCACGTGTGATTCAAAATGTTTGTCGTACGAGCCCTATTCAATAGTAGATATCAATTTCGAAAGGGTTAACAATTTTCCACTGTTTCCTATGCTGGTCGTACGGACCAGAATATAACTGATACGTGCAAACAGCACGAAAACGGTTGTTAGCTGTGTGTGATGGAAATGCTTGCAAATATGTATTCCATTAATTTTTATTTGAAAATCATTTGACCGCTGTTTTTATCCGCTATTGTATGATTTTGGTATGCTTTATATTATTACACACGCTACAGTGATTTTACTTGAACAAAAAGATTGTGCTAAGATATAGTTCATCAATACTTTCGCGTCCTTAGGGAAAGATAATCATTCTTATTCAAGCGGAAATCATCTTGAGGCAATCTGATGGGCATCTGAAGTTTTAGTGAGTTTGTGAAAATGATGGAGAATGTAGAATGTTGAGTTCAGTACATTGCCTATATCTATCTGGTACATGGAGGTTGATAGCCATATTGTTCTTAAATAAAATGGTAAAGTACTTCGAATTTATCTATTAAAACATTATGATTCTTCTTAAGAACCCAATTCAACAAAAACAATTAATTATACCTTTGTTTAACACTTCACCACTGTTGTAAGGCTCACTTAAACTGATCTCACTGTCTTTACCTGATGACGGCAAACCGCGTTCGGTGTGCGATGGAGGGGATGTTAGCACCATGATATATTGGTCGTTTATGAGCAAATGGAATGCTTGGCGAGAAATCACTTTGTGGTTTGGTATTTGAACATCTTGCTTCTTTGTAAGAACCCCATTCAACAGTGGCATACATGTATAACTTTGTTTACCACTTCATCACTGTTTCAAGGCTCACTGGTAAAAGCGAGGATTGAGCACCACAATGTTACGTTGAAGCCAATTTTTCAACGTTATTTCCACATGAATTGCTATAGAAAACTATACTATACGCAAAGTGATGTGTTGCTCACATCCCCCGAAATTACACTCCACTACCGGTTTCTGGCTGTTTGCCGTCAACAGTTCGAGACAGGAAGATTAGGTTCAGTGAGCCTTGAAACAGTGGATAAATGGTGAACAAGATTATACTTGAATGCCACTGTTGCACAGGGTTCAAGGCCCACTAAGATTGAGCACCATAATGTTATGTTGAAGCCAATTTTCAAACGTTAATTCCATATGAATTGTTAGATAAAACTATACTATACACATTTCATATAATTTTTCTGTATTTTGAAAAGTTATCCTCATTTCTAAAATTGAAACTTCATGCCATTTAAGAGCATGTTTTCGAAAGCAGTTACATATAGTTCGAATTCGTGAACAAATCTGTTATCCGGATCGTACCTTAATTGTAACGTTGTCCTTTACGTTACATCACATAGCGTTATTCATATTGTAAAACCCAAAATAATAATCAGGAATAGATACAAGACTCAGAAATTTTATGTGCGTCAATTCCATATAATCAATGGTCTCCGATAAAATTGGATGTTATAGGCTAACTTAAATATCACATATCGTGATTATGTTTTAATAACAACATGTCATTTAGTGTTACAAATTTACGCTAAAATAATTTCTTACTGAAAGTTTGTGTTATAATTCACATCAGATCGATAAGGGCGTCAGGCAAAATCATTGAACAATATCTTGTAATAAGTTAGCCAGATATTTACAGATACCGTGGCAGAAATTAGGAGCAAAAATTTTAATTACAAATATGTGTATAGTTCTGGATGGGAAAATTCAAAAGATAGCATGAAACTTCTTCCGAGACATTTTCATAGAATTTTGAGAACAACATGTCATTTCATGTTTCCCTATTGATCGAACGCCTGCACGAATAGGCTTACAAAATATAATCAATCATATTTGCACCTACCCGAAACTGCACAATCTCTTTGCTCATTTCCACCCCAGCATAAATGGTTCAGTCAACTTAAATGGTTGCATTTCAAATATTTCTAATTTTAACAAGGCATCAAAGAAGAATTTTGTCGCTGACTTGGGCTGTGTTAAATTTTCTTCGCCATGTTAATGATGCTGGGTTCTTCTTCTTCTTCTTCTTGATAGACGACAGATGGTCAAGCCCTTGTAAGCCGCATCTCTTTATATCCGCAACTTAGTCCAGGAGAACGTCAGTTAAAGAAATCCTGTCCAGTTTTGTTCAGCTTCGCCGTGATTACAGGCAATACCTTATCCAAATGTTGCTTGAATTGGTTTTCAGAGCTCGCTGAGATAACCTCTTCCGGAAGCGCATTCCACAAGTTAACAATTCTTGTTGAGAGCGTGAATCCCTGAGGTAGGCGTAGTGTCCTTCGCTTTTGAAGCTTTAGAGCATGGCCACGGGTTCTTGAGTCCGTCACGAAAGGGAAAAACTCGCGCAGCTCGTCACCATAAGCTCCCAGTAATATGCGACGAGTTAGCAGCAGGTCGTAGCGCACACGCCGAATACTGAGCGACATGAGGTTGAGGCGTTGAACTCTTTCCACATAAGGAATTGATTTCAATCCTTGTACTCGTTTCGTCGCCCGCCTTTGCAATTTTTCCAACTGGTCACGTTCTCCCTTAGTTTGAGGATAGGTGGCTGGCAAACCATATTCCAAAACTGGTCTCACGTATGTGGAATAAAGAATGCGAAACATTTGTGGAGTAATCGCCGAAAACGACCGACTAATAGCCCACCATGCGCGGTTTGCAGCAGCAGCTTTTCTGTTCGTATCCTCCTTCGATTTAAGAGTCCGAGTCACAATTGTACCCAGGTCACGTTCAGTATCAACCCACTTCAGTTGATGATCCCCGAGGAAGTACGCACCTTCAGGCGTGCTTGGCCCTGAAAGCATTACAGCGCATTTCTGTCGGTTTACAGGAAGCTGCTATTTTACCGTCCAATCGAGGAATTTGTTCCATTCGTTCTGGAAAATGGTTCGGCGACGATAACATAGTGTATTTACCTACGTAAACTATGTAAATCTAATATTTTTTAACCCGACAGGTATTTGAGCATTATGGTATGAAATGTATAAATCAGTGAAGATCTCTAAAGTTTCACACGCCATTGATATCTTTCAAGAAAAGCGGTACTTTTTAACGAGCAGCTTTTGCAGGCATGCAACTGAATTTGTGGTAAAAAACAGAATAAGCAATATTGAAGCATTCCACAAACGGATAACTTGAAACTGTCAGCTTAAACTATTGAACTATTAAGCAATAAAATGCAGTTGTACTTGAATCAGAAGGAAAATAAAAATTAAATTTGATCTCTTTTGTGTTCTGACATAAATTTCCATCTTCTATAATATCCTGGTAGGTGAATTTGGCATCGAAAATCGTTTTCATTTTCAAACGATATAGATTTTCCGATACCATTCTTGAACACTTACAAGCATTGAGCTTCAACCACATCAGTCATAGGTGTTTTACAATTTCCAGTAACATGTCGTAAAAATCCATACCAATGTCCGAGACAATCTGTTCTCTGAATCGGTCACCCTTTGTTCGACAATCAGTGGAAACTATATAAAGCGATCTGAGATGAGAAAAAACCGTTCTTTTCTAGAGTTATTATACCAACAAGAACGATGTGGTATGCCAGTGAAAAGATATTCATCTTCAGACATCGTTCTGGCTATGGCAGTTCCCGTTGTGTTTTACAAAATCTGTTTGCAAGTCGTTAAAATATTTTGGTAAGATTTTCCTCGGCTTTCGTGCCGATATGCTACCATACTCAAAGATTGGTCGACAGTATGTGCTAAAGAGTAGTTTGGTCATTATAACAGACCAGTCAGCAGAAGTTCTTTTTAGGGTCCATAGGCGACGATAGGTTTTCGTTCGTACTAAAGCTGTGTTTGATGCAGTTTACAAAGTGAAAATCACAATCGTACTCATATCACGATTCTCCGTAAATTTCTGGATCTTCATATCATCCATGTTATAAAAGAATTGCTTGGTGTTGTCTATTGACAAATTTTTCATTTTGGCAGCGTTCACCATAAGTTGATTGACTAATGCCCATCCGCTGATGGTGTCGATATCGTCTTGTAAGACTTTTTGATCACACAGTGACACGACTGTGCGCCATATTCTTAGATCGTCCGCAAACATTGAACAAACTGATTGTAGACTACGTGTTACATCATTTACGTAAAGCAAAAACAGAAAAGGACCTAGGACCCACCCTTGCTTCCAGTTTTTCAGTAAGCAAGAGTCCTGTTGTTTTAAACATCGTGGTTGAGATCTTCCGAAAAACTGCGAAGTTATTTTAGAAGCGAGACTTCAAGGCCATTCTCTCTCGATCGATGCAGCAGATTTTGATGGTTAACTCTGTCGAACGATTCTGTTTAAGCTTCTCTTATGGTTATGAGGTTGTTTATACATGATTGAATCTTGACAAACCTACGCTATGCTGGTCTATTTATGCCCCCTTGATAAACATAACTCTCATTACTACGCTTTACAAGATATACTGGACTGCAATTACCCGGTTTGTGCTTGTCAGTCTGTTGTTAAATGGCTTATTAACACTATATTTCTATTGGACAGGTAGTTTACATGCCAAAAGTGACTTTTCGCTAACGCAAATCAGGGGACAGGTAACAACTTGTTAGAGTATTTCAGGGTGAATTCCGTCTCATCCATGTGACTATGTTGTGTCAAGATCTCTACGTTGACCACGATCAATTTCTGTCTTGAAAGGAATATTGTCCAGCATTGCAATCTCGGTCGCGCTAATGTGTATAACACCGGACAGTTTGGCATTAATGCATGGTAAAAACTGTCTGCCATAGTTTCATCTCTTGAGGAATCTGTAGTATATTTGCCACTATTGTCGACTGTTAGAAACAAAATGTCGTTTGTTTATATGAGCGTAAACCGTTTTGGTTTGAGATGTAGAACTTTCAATAATAGATCTCTTATGGATTCTTCGCTTGTTCCTTCAAATTTTCGTTATCTCATTTTAACATATTCTGTAAGCTCAATAAATAACTGGTATGGGTCGTAATTTGAAGAAATTCCACAAGTTTTTACGCATCATTGTTTTCAAACATTTTCATTCCGAGATAAGCAGGGAGAGCAATACTCGTGTGAGTTTTAACAGAGAATTTTTTCGAACGAAAAATGCACCAGGTAGCAGTGAAACTCACACTATATATGACAAAACAAGTAAAATTACAAACTATAAACGCACTGTAACACAATTCATGCCTTTGATGCTCAATCTCAGGTATATTCAACATTATATATATTCAGACAATAGAACGATAGAATAAAAGTTTATCGCAGTTGAAAAAGCTTACAAGTTTGGAGAGAACCGTCGGATATTTTGTATAGTGGGTCGGATATGATTAACTAGAAGGCCTTATAGCGAGCCTGAATCGCATATAGACTTCACCATCAAACAAAAACAACATGTGCTAATGCAGTACGACCCACCGCGTCCTCCGGTAAAGTCTCAAAAAGTTAAGATAGAGAAAAAAGAGAAAAAAAATTAATCATGACAAGAAGTTAAGAATATGTGAGAGTCGAAAAGATGCATAAAGACAAGAAGAAACGGTGCGTCGACAATTTCAGTGGGAAAAGAATTCCAGAGATTGCAAATGCAAAGTGAGAAAACGTAAATGTGGCAATCGAATCTAATCTGTTAATGTGTAATTTTGAAGCGGTTGCCGCAGTTTTGATTAATAAGACAACGGTAATATTAATTTGCTAGGATGACGCGGTTCCATCAGGATTCGGTATGCAAAATAAGATTTTCTCTGACGGTAAGGTAGTGCACCGAGAATAAATTGCTGGTACGTAGTCGATACTCGGAGCATTGAAGTTATAGTAATCTGGAAAGATTTAAGGCTTTACGATGTGGTCATCATCATCATCATTACAGACGGCATTACACCGGTAGCACGTACCAAATGCTTAACTTCCACACAACCATGAGAATGTAAAATTCTAAAAGATAGAAAAGGATGGGACTTAAATAGCTTCGGATTCTATAGAAGAGCAAGCAAAGACAAACTAGGAAGAGGTGCCTACGATATGGTGATAATAGAAAACTGGAGTTCTTACGGTGCCAAAGTAAAGTAGCATATTAGCATACATAGTGCTAAAATGGGAGAGAAATAAGACCGTAAAGCATCAGATGCCCATTTTGCTGTGGTGGTTAATTTATCTGAAATAATGTTTTGTACTCTCCGTTATGCAATAACACGTTGATACAAGCCACCTTTATTCGACAAAACATAGCGATCAGCTTTGTTTGATGAAAAAGCATATCTTCAGGACAGAGTAATTTGCAATGAAATTTGAAGTGTCTATAGCCTTTCAAATTTGAGGTTATCTAGCAAAATTTAAACATACACCATAATGAACATGATGAACATCCGTGTTCTGCTGCGTCGAAATGATGGAAACTGTTTGATAACATTGGCTTTCCATGTTAAAGCTTGTTCATTTAGGATGTGCCACATATCGACAAACATGAACCAAGCAATATCAAGATCCTCTGTCATAAGGAAATTCCAAGTGTTAGTAGTCACAAGGTTGCAAAAAATGTTGTATTGGATATGCGGCGTTTCAGTGCTTAAATTACAAAAGATGTGTTCTTTATTCATGGGTATTAAATCCAGGAATGATGGATTATTATTACCACGCAATTTAATCGCTTCATGAAAATGATTGTAGAGCGGCTAAGCAATTATACATTCAGTAATTCTTGCAGGAGAATAGTCTTGTGTGTAACCACGTATCAATCAGGGGCAATTAATGTCACAAAGCATCTGTAATTGTGAATGACGTACTAAATTATCTCTAACCTATTTCAACCAAAATATTCATATTCTCGCATAAATATTAGATGAGAAATTATATTTATCATATATAATTTCTGGTTATTTCTCCAAACCAATAAATTAATGAATGAAAATATTATTTACGAAACAAACAGATAACAAGTTTGAAAACGTGGTAAACGTTCAACCTTATATACAGCGTCATTTATTTCATTCAAACAAATTAAATTGAAATTGAATACAAATTCTCATTACTTAATTATATGGTTTTAATGTGTTTTAGTGATGGAAACTAATATACTTCGTGCTCATGGAATGCGCTCAATGTGCTTGTCTCTGATGGTAATTGGATAAATGGAATCGTTTTTTTCCATCAACACAAGTTGTGTGCTGAATATCGGAAAGAATATGAAGAGATATGAAAATGAAGGATAATCAATTCGAAGGCAAAACTTGAAAAGTATACGTCAACCGAAACCAAACACATTCGATTTACCATAATCGATGGATCGACAAATACACTGACTGTGCGCAAATCATGACGCGTTTGCCAATTGAGCTACCCATTTATCAAATCGTGTTTGTTGAATGTATTTTCGGAGAGCCATATATCACTTCGAGTATATTTGCATCTATTATTGTGGGACAGAGTATCAGTAAGTAAAACTCAGTGTTCCTGATGTCCTTGCTTCTGATTCTTTTGAAACTCAGTTGTTTGGATATAAATGAATTTCGATCTTCAACCTCACATTATAATTTTGTAGTTATTACAATTTATTAGTTTCATTTTGCTGAGAGAACGATGGCTTGGAAAGCTTGGCTCATGAATTATAATTCTTTTAATCATTTTATTTTTAAACAAAATGGTAGTATAATTTTTATAAATAGTGCTTGGAATATGTTTGGTTATCAAATCTTTGTGTCCCTCTTAACACGCTGTCGGACCGATCTCGTTTCGCCAACCTTCCCTCTTCCCGTGTGTCTGAAAATGACCCGGGTCCACACTTCGCTTCCTCTACGGATATTTGCAGGTTCATCCTGTACTTCGTACTGATCTAAATTTACGCTTAGTTAAGATTTAAATGGAAAATTAGCCGGTATCATGCTTTAATCCTGGCTTACAATTACTTTCGATTTTTAAACGTGAATTGTCACTGAGTTTAGCCTAGGTGTCCAAGATAATGAGCAGAATGCCTATTTTTAAATCTGCAGTGCTATTAACAAGACTTCCAGCTCAGACAAAGAAATGTTACGGATTTATGTTCAACCATGAAAGTTGCCTTATGATTCGATCAATCACTTTCTGTAATCTTCTCAGCACAGAAAATCTTATTTCAATGAAAGACTCATTAAACAATCACTTTTGCCACAATTTAAACAGTGTATCTCATTAGCTTAGGGCCATCATATGTGATCATCCAGGAAAAATATTTGAAAATATATTGTGCCGAGTTTTATGCAAGATAGGAGCTCCCATGTTTTATTTTCCTTCAACACACACGACAAAACGTGGTAAACAATGCTCAGTGTGGTCGTGGAAGACTGTATATACGTAGCAGTCGGTCTGTAACAACGCTATATTTTCCTGCGAAGGTTAAGTTATTATGATGATTAGAGAAAAACTTACAAATCCAAAATCTAGGGAGTATGATATGGCGAAAAATGCAAGGTCACGAATTTGTGGTTGTTGAGTTTGAATGAACTTGACAGTAACACTATCTAACAAGGATATAACTAGTCATAACAATTTTCGTTTCGAGGAAATTTTAGGTTTTTACCGTTTAGCATTCCGATATCTCTAATTTACATGTGATTGCATGTCAAACAAAACGTAGATGTCTCCAGGTTATCACATTCCATTGTTATACATAATTTATTGTCTTGCGAAGTAATTCAAATTTTGATGGCCGGAAAATCAAATAAGTTACAGTAACCATAGAATAACAATATACGGAATTTATAAAACCGCAGAGATGTTTCGTCAATACGGAAATTTGGCTTATGTATTGAAGTGCGAGGTTCGGTTTTGGACAACAAATATTATTTAAGTTCTGCCTTGAACATGTTTAGGCTTGATGCACGAATGGTATGTAGGGTCAAAGAGTTCCATAAGAAACAAACTAGGGAAGGAAAAAAGAGCCTTCGACAGTTTGATCAAGAGTGTGGAATAATTAACTTATAGCCCTGAAATTTGCCCAAGTGCTTGTTGCAGGTGAAACAGGTGATCAAATAGGTGATTGACTGAATGCTGTGTTAAAAAGCAAGAGCAAGTCACACGTGACGCAACTGTAAGAAAAGTCAAATAGGTTCATATTTGCAATCCTCTCCTCATATAACATGTTGCATAGTCCTGCCAACAAAATTGAAGCGCGGTGGTAACCAATTGTTAAACTTTTGTTACCATAGTGACCATGCTTGAACGGCGTATTGAATTGTTGGCATAATATAGGAGTTATTTATCCTTGGGAGTATCATTATTGTGAAATTACCAAAGATACATCTGAGCAGTGCTAATCGTTTACAATATTTTCTATATACCAAAGAAGACTGCCGTGAAGACTTCAAGGTACTGCTAATCCACACACTCAGGTCTTTCTCTTCCGTAGCGCATGAAATTTGCTTAGATCTCAAAATGTATTTTAATTCGAAGGGCTGAAAAACTTTTAACATTTAACATTTATGGATGTTGAATGGTAAGTAGTAGGTAGGGGCCACATTTAAAATGTTTAGAGATCATTTTGAAGAATTTGGCGATCTTTAATGATGAGTACGGCTGTCCAGTCTTTGATTTCATCCGCAAATAACATGGTTTTGCTACTTAGGATTTCAGTTATATGGTTCGAGTATACCAGGAAGTCTATCGTCCTCAAGACTGAGTCGTGAGGTACGCTGATTGTAGCTTCGACTAATCTGGATAGCGTCCCATCAACTCTTACCCTAATGAGTCGACCTGTCAATAAATACTCCAATCAGGCTAGTAATCTACCGCTCACCACGAGCTGATCTAATTTCTGTAGCATTATGCTGTGGTTAACGCGTTTAATAGTTCTAGACATATCAAAGAAACGCGCATGGATATGTTATCCATTATTCGCGGCTCAAGTCCAGTTATCAAGAGTTATAAGAAGATTGGTGAGGCAAAAGTGCTGTGCGGTGGAAATAAGCTAAATTTTGTTTAAAATGTTGATAATTTCGTCAGGTACAAATAGTTGAGAATTTTAGAGACCACTGGCAACAACGTGCCTGGTCTGTATTTAAACACATCAGTTCGGTTTCCGCCTTTGTATATCGGAGTGTGTAATCTACTTTTCCAGTCAGTAAAAACTTAGTTGAAACTCAATGACAGGTTGAGAAGAGCATGGTCGTATTGTTTTAGGTGAAAAGATGTTATTTCATCAGCAACCGTCGATTGTTTTTGTGTATACTGTTCTTACACTTACACGTGCTTGGATATATTTCAACTTGTTGGAGTCGCCTCGAAGTCAACATTTCTGGATATATCACTTTCGTAACTGTATTCGATAATACGAGCAAATTCGGATCTATCTTGGTTTTCCCATATTGAATATACGGGTGAAACGCTCTCAATACTCTTCAAATGATCAAAGCATTGACGTCATCCGAATTATCTTATTCTTCACCATCGACGGGTTATATATTCAACATATTGTGATCAAATACTGAATCGTATCGTCAGTTTTGATTATCATTTTGCTCTTATTCGTAAACACCGGTTTTTTGTCGCGCTCACGATATTCATCATCGATCGCCCGACAGAACCACTGCTTGTGAAAAAACAACTGAACTCTCCGCGGTCTGCCAACTATAAAGAATAAGGTCATAGCCCTTTAAAGCTAACACTCTCTTCTGAATGCCGCACAACATGGCTTCCTAAAAGGTAGGTCATGTCTGACTAATTTGTTACGAAGAGGATGGATGATGGTATATCTGTAGAAGTCTTCTATCTCGACTTTAGTAAGTCTTTTGATTCAGTCAACCATAGGCTCTTGCTTCTCAAGCTCTCAGCCATACGAGTATCAGGAAACCTTCTGTGCTGGATTCAAGCATCCCTTAGAGACCGTTTCTTTATTGTCAGGGTGGATGATACTTACTTTCCAAGTGCCCAAATAACGAGTGGGGTTTCCCAGGGCTCAGTCTTGGGGCCGTTGCTGTTCCTCATCTTCATTGATGATCAAGCCAAACAACTGCGCTCACCCTGATATATGTTTGCTGACGACGGTAAAATTGTCAGTAGGTCGGATAACTCCGATCTGATAAGTGACGTGGAAGCTGTAACAGCATGGGCGGTTAAGTGGGACCTTCCCCTTAACCGAGATAAGAGTCACTTGCTCTCTACACTGGCAGGGAACGTCATTGTCTCTACACCCTCAGACCACACGGATTTCCGTAGTGTAAAATCTACTAATGACCTAGGAATCGTAGTCTCCGCAAAATTTAAGTGGGCTGACCAATGTGCTGCTCCGGCTCAAAGGGCCAGGAGGGAACTCTTTCGACTCCGTTCAGCCCAAGTTTTCAGAAAAGCTGAGGTGCTATTGCCCCTCTGCAAGGAAATAGTAGGGTCACATTTAGAATACTGTATCCAGGCTTGGAAGCCTTATTACCAGAAGGATATCGTACAGCTGGAAAAGGTACAGAAGCTGGCTACTCGCATGATCGAGGGGTTAGCATACACCAATTATGAATATCGTCTATTTGCACAAGGACTTTTCTCGCTTAGGAGGAGGTAAATTAGGGGTATGGTATAGAGACCTTCAAGGTTGTTAAAGGAATAAGTTGTCTTAAATTCGATGACTTCTTTTGGTTCCCTCCTTTGGTTGGTACACGAGGGCACAGCCTTGAGCTAAGTAAACAGCACACCAGGCTCGAATCCAGAACGCACTTCTTTAGCATCCGTATAGTGAGCGCGTGGAACTCACTTCCCGCAGAATTGATCTCGATATTTTCAGAAATTGCGTTCGAACATAGGCTGGACGAAATGTGGCAGTGCTTTTTTCGGAACATTAACCTTAAGACTAAATCCCTCCATATTCATGTCCAAAAATTACAAAAATATTTGGAAAATCATTTTGAAACACAAAAAGCGTTTATTTTTATTTTTTGTACTTGTTAAAATAAACTGCTGTCCATCGTCTTCTCATTCGATTGGACATGCAACATGCATTGTCTCTCTCACCTTTCGGTGATGAGACCTCTCCCATCTTCCATTCACAGTTACACACGCCTGTTTTACTTACGAATCAATCCTGGTAGTGGCGAGTGTTTTCAAGCACACATCCGAAAGAATCTGGGCACTCGTTCCGACTTGGTTCACTATCGCCCTGTGTTACTGATACTGATACTGATAAAGATACGGTTCTCTGCCGTGTATCAGTGCATGGTGAGGGGAGTTTTTCTGTTGCATTCCAGATTACTCTCATACCGAAGATATTTGTGAAGATATTGTTTGGAGTGGTGGATGCTCTACTGTGCCCACCACCCAAAGTAATCTGAAAGCTCGATTGAATCGTCAGCTACTTACTGTCCTGTGCACACTGAACTGAACTGAACTCTTGAGGCTTCCTTGCAGTCGATGCTGCATGATTTCCTTTAGCAGATCAATGAATCGAAAACTTGGCTAAATCCGTTGAAAATAAAATAAAACTTGCTGTGATAATCTTGAAATAGCTCGGATATCCTCAACAATATCAAATTATCGTTAGAAGCAAATGTCCACGTTGACCTTGAATATTGAATATTGTTAATATTTTAAAGAGCGGAGAGTGTGAATATCAGAAACTGAGGTTTCTTCAAAATGCTCATTTGTAAGCATTTCCTTCACAAACACACCAGTGTAGTGTTGTGCTCACATCCCCTCACTTGCATTTTTCAGAATTTCTCGCGTGTCAAGCCAGCAGCTGAAAATTTATTATTTTTGGAGGTTTTGCACTAAACTCTAGTTACAGGCTGCTTCGCAGCACAACCTACTGGTTCCCTTTCACTACATGTGTTGTCTTTCAATGCGGCTACGTTATGTAGCACAGTTAGCCATATTTGTATTAGTGACGCTGATGAACCGGGCAGTATTCATTTTAATATGCCACATTTTAATTGCTACATCAGCAAAGTCGAATTGAATGTCGCCGCAGGTTTTCCTCGGTGCGAGTCTGCAGTCCATGGAATGCTCTTCCATGCAAGCTTTTTGAATCCACTTCTTTCGTTTATTTCAAAGGTCTCCTCGATTCCCACCTCCATGAAAACTCCCACTCCCAATACACTAATACCCCCTCGTGGCAACGATCCCAGTATCGGAAGTCCAAGCGCACGCAGTCTCAGCTGACCCTGTTCCGGAGGATGTGGTAGGTAGCGGTGTCCCGGGTTGACGCCCTACCTGTCCAAATGCCACAAAAATCCACTGATGGTGCAGGCTAACGCGAATGTGGCCCGCTATAAGGCCTTGGAAACTCGAACATTTTACTATTCTTTTCTTTTCGATCCACCGCACAATCCACCCTGCGGTTTGTACAAGCTCCCCGCTTTTTATACCGTAATAAACTATTGATCTATTGAATCTTATCGGTGCTGACGAGACCGCTGTGCAATAGCTTTACTAAAATTGTTTGCACATCAATAGTCAATAGTGTATTGTGGAAATAAAAGCTACAAGCTTAATAGAATAACCACAGGATAGTTAACACATTGGGTGGGGGAAAATGTCCACAGTCCAGAGAGGAGATAAGTAATTCATATTGAGTGGGAAGTAAACGCTGTGGAGAGAGAAAAAATGGTGCAGTATCACAGAGATCATAATAACAAAATTATGATTAAAATTGTGCAATGCGTTTTAGAAATGAATGTCAACGCGTTCTTTAAAAATAGTGGCAGATCGGGCAGAAACGACAGAATGGGGCAGGGCATTCCAAGCACGAGTAATCCAAATGGCGAAGAATTGTCTCCGGCAGTCCAGTCTACTCTGCCGATGCGCTAGCTTGAGAGGATGACCACCACTTCCAGAGGCAGTGCCAATTCTAGCATTCGCCTACATGGGTGATTTTCATCCGTCAATATCCGATACGTAAGAATCAGATCGCATCGGAGTTGACGGTAATCCGTTGGAAACAATCTCAGTGTTGTTAGAGTTCTTGGTAGCTGGCGAGGCCAAACCCCTTGACAAGCTTGGTAAAACGTCTCTGTGGTTGTTCCAACGCGTGCTGGTCACGCTTTAACCATGGTTTCCAGACAGAAATAGCATATTCTAAGTGTGGCCTGACGTACGCCTGAAGAAGAAGCGGGAAGAGTCCACGAATCAATGGTTCCAAATGCCCGCTTCAAGAGCCCAACGTTTCTATTAGCTACGGTTGAAGTACTTTTACACTGAGCACAACAGCCCAAGTCATGTTGCACGATCACCCCGAGACCCTTTTCTTGCGTTCTGACAGTGAGGATCTTGCCACCTAGAATATACCTAGGGTCGCCAGGAAAGCGAACACGTAATGCGTGACATTTTTCAATGTTGAATGGTAAGCGATTGATTGTTGAACATTCATGCAGTGAGTCTAAATCGGATTGCGGTTTTGACGTATCGTCAGACGAATTGATGGAGCGCCAGATCTTGATATCATCCGCAAATAGGAGAAACGGTGATTTCACGTATCCTCCAATGTCATTGATAAACAACAAAAATAGACGCGGGTCAAGAACGGAACCCTGAGGTACTCCACACGGAATTGGGAACGGCTCTAAAAGGGTCTGTTTAACACGCACGCGAAGAGTTATCGAACGCAGAAATGCAGCTACCCAGGAAAGCAATACAGGTGGTAAACCGAATGACTGCAGCTTTTTCAGCCATATTACATGGTCGACGCGGTCGAAGGCTTTAGAGAAATCTAAGTAAATAACATCTACTCCTTTACCTTCATCAGCAGATTTGGTCCAGTAATCCCGAGCCAAAAGTAAGTACATGAGTGTCCTCTACGAAATCCATGTTGTTCTGCAGCGATAATGTTGAAGCCGTCCGCAAAAGCCATGATTTCGTCGGCAACTATTGCTTCCATCACCTTGGACAGCACTGGGAGGAGAGTGACTGGACGGTAATTGGCGGGATCACTGCGATTTCCACCCTTGAAGATTGGAGTGATGATACCTTCCTTCCAACCAGCAGGGACTTCAGAAATATCTACGAGTCGTTGAAAATACACCGCAGGCGGTTCGCTAAGTTGATCAGCAACTGCACGCAATGCTTTTGGCGTTATGCAATCGATACCCGGTGAGGAGTTGAGTCGAAGTCGCATGATTTTTTCTCGGACTCTGTTAGCAGAAAACATGGTGTAAGAGTTTAGAGGTAATGGGGACGAAAACAAAGGAAAGATTAGGGAGGGGTTTTGGAAAATGGGCATGTAATGTGATCTCAAGACTGCTGCTGCTTCCTTTAATGTAGACGTGGAGCCTGCACTAGTACTAAGGGAGGGGATACCAGTCTGGTTTGGTTTCTGTCAATTGAAAAGAAGTTATATTAGTACCGATACATAGGGGTTGATTCAGGTTAACTCTTAGTAACTGCAGACGTATCAGCCTGAATAGCACCGTTTGAGAAATTGTTGGGTGGGAAAACTTCAGTACAGCACAGTAACTGGCTAACTAGCCAATCGAGCGTCCAGAATTTCTTTCGGTAGAATGCTGCAGAGAAGCACTCACCACTGCCTACACGTTTTTTGTCCGTTTAAAATCTTCTACAATCCCGACGCCAAAAGATTATCCGAAGCGTTAATGGAGCATGTTGGAATCGATTTTGGAAAATGAAAAAGCGGTTTCTTCACCATCACGGTGAGAGGTCAGCTAAAGGAGAATCGTGTTACGGAATAACAATGGTTTAGGTGATCTACCTTATTTTGAATAATCAGGGGGAGTATTCAGAAAATAATTTACCCCAGTTTGGGTCCAGATCCTCCTAGAAACTCACGAGTAACTGCAAGATATAATTTCTTCTAGAAGCCTTCCAGCAAATTTACAACTCATGGACTGAAAATGTTTTTTTGGAGTCTAGCCAACATCGGTTCTTAGCAAGTTTAAGTTAATGACCGCGGTTGCCCAGCTCGGGATTTAGGGTAAAGAAGTAGTTTATTAGCTACTTAACCCATTCATGATCTTACAGGTTGTACTTAAGCCACGTCTTCAACGACGGCACCTAAGGGAGAAGGGATCTAGAAAATTTACTCATGCAGAGTAAGGTTTCCCTCACTAACCCTCAATCATGCGAGACGCTGTGCGCTTCCAAGTCGAACGATGTTTTTCTTATAGTGATGGCACCACGCTTGGACACGATAGTCTGGGTGCGGCCGAACTAATGTCTTGTAGAGTGAGAGAAATATATAAGGTTTTCTGCTCAATAGCTCTGATTTTGAATCGTAAAGTACCTTGCGAGCACGCTGAGCTGCAGTGACACATTGGTCCATTCACTTGAAGTCACCATTAACCAGTACTCCCAAATACTTATCACTGTATGGCGTTAACGCTTAGAGAATTACCCGACACCTGGACTGAAATCTTATCAATCAGTGCTGACAAGAGTGGGCTCTTATTAAGGTTCAGTGGGAGGTCCTACTGGTATGACTAGTTTATGACGCGTTCAAGGTCGTGCATCAAGGTATATTCATCCGTTGATCCGATGATCTTCACATCATCAGCGAAAATAAATCATTGGCACTTCCAGGCAGACGACAAGTCATCAATGAAATCTTTCAGTATATCCCTCGGCCTTCTCTTTTTGACCTTAACGTTGTGCGATGGTCTGTGTACTTCCATGACCCATTGAGCTGTACTGGGTGGTGTCTTGGTGCCAGCAGAGCTTCTCATACCAGGAAGGTCAGACAAACTCAGCCTCTGCCACTGCCTTGTGGTTCACGCTTTTCGGCCAAACGCTCCGATAGGGGCACCGTAATCCAACCCCCTACTTCGGCATGGGCAACCTGGTTGTATCACGCCCACAAGCAGTTATGAAAATACAGGTAAAAATGACAGATCCCCTGCTCCCACGCTCTTTGCTCAAAATGCTTTCAGTGATCTCACTGCATGCAATCTTTTTAATAACTTTTTTCCATGTTGTGGTTCTTTGGGTAGCCCTAACAGAAGTGCAGCTTGTTCATCGAGGTTTCCAAACTTAGCCACTTCGAATAATTTGCGTGCTTCAAATGCGTCCAGGGCGTTTTTCCGACCACGCGTACCATTCAAATAAAGGGCGTTTAGTGTACGGGCAACTGGCACCCTTGGTTCGCACACTTGATAGCCGAGACTGGACCTTGATGTGGTGCAGCGGCTTGCGTGCCTCGATGATCCATTGAGCTATACTGAGTGATGTCTTCGTGGCATTTTCAGAGTTACTCATACCAGGTTGGTCAATGGTGAGAGGCCAGACAAACACAGTCTCCTTGTTCCTCGTGGACATTGTATACCAGGAGAGGCGTATGAATCCGCAAGGATCACCGGCTCGACTGGTTTGGGATGATGTCGGGAGTCCCTGCTTGGTCTCTACCTTGCGAATGGCTTGTGAACTGTATCTACAGTATCCGGCCCCGATAGGTGCGATCCTTAATCTCGCTCCGCTGCCTTGCGGGTTAGGCTTTCGGGCCAAAGGCTTGAGGTGGGAGTCCTCAAGATCAACTCCTCTACTTCGGCCTGGGCAACCGGGTAGTATCACGCCCACACCCAAACAATGACAATAACTGTCCTAGAAATTCCTAACTCTATCTCTTCTATTGCTTCTACCGCCTTTTCTCAACATGTTACCATCCCCGATTCGCTCTCTCTACCTGATGTACGACTCATGCCGTCTAGAGAGCCGTCGATTGCTGCAACTCTTCTACGCCCGCGGGTTTCATTTAGGTTAGCTTCGTTTAACGTTCGGACCTTGCTACAACCGGGACAACAGGCCTGCCTTGCACGAACGCTCGAGACGTTAGGCATAGGCTGCTTGTCGGAAACCCGTCTCCGTGACACAAGCGAAGTCTGTCAGTTGGTCTCACCAGCTGAACCAGACAGCAGATTCCACCTGCGCCTCTCTAGTAACCCAGATGCTTCCTCTGCGCGATTGGCTGGCGTCGGTATCGCGATCAGCTCCCGTGCTGAGCAATCTTTCTTAGAGTGGATTCCCGTTGACAGCAGACTGTGCGGTGCACGATTTCGTGGCCACTGTCGGGTGAACAGGCGGTGCGAAACGCGGAGGGATTTGTTTGTGATTTCTGCCTACGCTCCAACGGACTGTAGTGTGGATCTCAGTAAGGACAACTTTTATGAGAAGTTGCATGGTTTGTTTCGCAAGGCACGCAGGACAGATGTCGTAATCATGGCAGGAGATCTCAACGCTCGCGTTGGTCGCCTGTCTGAATACGAGCGCCACCTTGGAGGTCAGTATGGGCTGGATGGCGGGCGTTCAGATAACGGAGAACGATTGCTCACATTCTGTGGCGATCACTGCCTCTATCTCTCCAGTACGACATTTCGGCGTTCCCAGCGTCGAATGGCCACATGGCGCTCACCATCACAGCACGTCTGGTCTCAAATTGACCACATTGCTATTAGCTACAGGTGGCGTGGTAGCATCAAGGATTGCCGTTCATACTGGACCACCAGTGTGGACTCGGACCATGCGCTAGTCTGTGCGACAGTCAACTTCCAATTCGGGGGTAAGGCACGCACAAGACGAACTCATGTAGACACCGCCTCTTTGATGCTCCCCGCTGTCAGAACCGAGTTCCATCACGCATTGACCAGGGAGCTCGCAGAAGCACCCCCGTCTGATGTTAAGCAGCACTGGAACTACGTTCGGACAGCACTGTCCTGCGCTACTTCTGAAAGCTGTCAACCCACCCGCGCTTTGCCACGCTCTTGGATCTCGGCCCAGTCACTTGCTTTAATCGATCACCGTCGAACTTTACTCACCGGCACTGAACACAACCGTGCCCGGAGAGAATTGAATACCCGCTTAAAGGCCAGCTTAAGGAATGACCGCGAGTTCTGGTGGACGCAACGTGCTTGTGAGATGGAGGTTGCAGCCGCATCAGGCAATACTCGCAAATTGTTTCAGATGATTAGAGCTACTGGTTCGAAACTGAATACAGTGAGCGAGACTATTTGCGAAACCGACGGCTCGCCGATCACCAGGAGAGGTAATTCGAGCATTGAAGCGCCACAAGTCACCTGGTCCTGACGACCTCTACCCGATTTTGTTTAAGGAGGGAGGTGATCTTGTGGCAGCGGAGTTACGTGATTTGTTTACCAAAGTATGGGCTGAGGAGCGGGTCCCGGCGTCATGGGGTGAATCGACGGTTATCCCTATCTGTGTTCCAATCATCTTGGGATATCCCTGACTCCTGTCGCGTCTAAGCTCCTGGTTTCCATCATCCTTCGTCGGCTATCGACCATTCGGGAGTTACGTCGCCGTGAGGAACAGGCTGGATTCCGCCCAGGGCGAGGATGCGTGGATCAGGTTTTTGTCCTGCGACAGTTATTAGAGCACAGACACCTGTACCGGCGACCGACCATCGTAGCTTTTCTAGACATCCGGGCAGCGTTCGACTCGGTGGACAGAACTACTCTTTGGAACTGCTTGCTTAGGAGTGGCATCCCTCCTAAGTATGTCGCCATCTTGAAGGAGCTCTATTCTCATTCTTCAGGGAGGGTCTTGAGAATGAAGCCTGAGCGCTTACCCTTCCGCGCGCTGCGTGTGTCGGTTGGCCCAGGCTGGCGGCGGTGTTCAGGTGGGCAACCGCCGACCTGGAAGAAGGCCTTAAAACGCTTGACGTCGGGTTTAGAGAGGGTCGGGTCGGACGAACGCGCCTTCCTGGGTGGGGTCCAAGGGATAGTGAGTGTCTGTGGCTTGACACGCTGTCGACGATGGCTGAGAACCGGCAACAGTGGAGAGAGTGTATTCTATTTTGTGTTCCCCCCCTCAAATTTGTGAAAAAAAATTATAAAAAATCAAAAAGTCGACATGTGGAACAATGGACAAAAAAATTCCCCCTCATATTGTACCTTTTTTTCTTTCTTTTTCTCGTGCATTGCTGGGTGGCACTTTTTCATTTTTAAATGATTGTGTAAATACCTGCATACCATACAGTGCTCGCAGCGATATACAGTATTCGGCCGATCGGCGTCAGTTGCACACCGGCGACACGATCTGTGTTCTGCAGCAAAGAGTTGTATCTGTTCCTCCCCAGCTTGAAGACGACACTTTACACAATGCCTCCGATGTGAGCGGGCAAGAGCGAGTACTTTTCAACTCGCAGGACTAATGCCAAGAGCGTTCATATTTCTTTTACAAACTTTATAATATTTTCTCAAGCATACCCTCACCTGTCTGTTACTACGTTCCAGCAATGCGACGAATCCTCGGCTGGTGTTAGTCCACATGATCAATAGCACAACGTAAATTTCTCTAATGCATGTTTCGTCGCCTCGCCTTTCTCCTTTTCGTTCTTTTTTGTGTTATTGTTACTAGATAACATGCTATTACTGTCTCGGAAAAAGGTGATAGTGTTAGCAAATCTGTTAACTGAGTTGGCGACATATGAGGAGTACCGACGGATGTGCAGCATTTAGAAATGACGAACAGGTATAAATAAAAAGCGGTCTATATTAGCACTGAACCACAAATCCAGTTTCATTTTTTCACATTGCTATATAGCCTATGCACTATTTTGTCGTTTTCGATTTTCACATTGTGTTATTATTCTCGCCTATATTTTTGACACAAAAGAGCTTTCCTTTCCTCTGTTTTCTCCAATTTCTGTCTCATTTTATATTGTTTGAGTTATTTATTCTACCGTTGCATATGATCTTTCCAGCGATCTTTTGTGACCATAGTTTAATACATCTCAACCATGAAAAAATTGGGTAAAAACAAGAAAAAACAATGGCGACATTGTTACAAAAACTTGGAGTCCAGTTTAGACGAAGTCAGCAAAAAACAACAAATGTACGTCCAACGTGTTCTAATAATTGTTTCTCAGCTCTCGTGGAGGATTTGTCGTCGGCAGTTCGAAAAAGCCAAAAAGTAAGCGTTGAACCTTTCATCGGTTGACACGTTTCAGCTTTGGTCAAAGGGGATATAAACGCGGCGAAAATATTTGCCGATATCCCAACTATCGAAGACGGTCGCGTGAAACTCTCAAAACCCAAATATCGACCAGAAACGATAAAACATGTCGATTTATGGGCTTCTGGTTTGTTCCTTTTCGCTCTTTAATTTTGACTCTCAGATGAAGAACAATCTTCTGTGGTTTGTTTCATTTACACTGAGGATCATACATTCTAGAAAACTGTAACTACTGTTGATCTACCGCTATCTGGCCAATCTTATAACCCATCTATCACGGATCATTACACAATGCTGGCTGCAATAGTGGCACAGGAACAAATGAAGGATAAAACTAGATTGAAACACGAGAGATTTATGGCCAGCTTCAAAGTGAACTCAAAGGTACTTTGTTTATTCGATATTTTAACCATCCATTTAAGAATGCAGGCCAATTCGACGACGCAAAAAGCTTCCTGCGTTTGGTGAATAACGAATCCGGGGATCATGGAGAAAACATGGAGGCTGACGTCATTGAGGCTGATCCGTCTGCTTCTAAAAGAAAGAAGGTCAAATCCATTTCAAAACGGATGTCAGTGGATTTGGAAAAGTATGTTATTTTCCTATAAACTGATTGTAGTATTCCAAAACTTCTTAAACAAATACGGAGGGAAGATAAGGAACGAGCACTACGCAAAAAGCATTTGGCTTTCAAGAAGGCCGCTCGAATCCAAATGAAGAAGCAATTGGATTGTGATATTCCATTTCAAATGCCTGAAGAGCTCCCTAGTTCTTTGCGCAATCTCACGGTCAGTCACTTTCGGTTTCTTCTAGAACCATATCTATTTGACTAATCTTTACATAACTCTATCTACATCTATATTCTTCTTAATTTCGCTCTAAATATTTTAGTAAAGGTAAAATAACAGATTTTGTGCTTCCGTGTATGGTTCACACACTCACCGTTTTCTCACTTGTGCAAATATTTATCATGGCCGTTTTCAATTTTGTAATCCACTACTTGGTAACCTTGTTATAATGCAGCTCACTCTCTAGGTTTTTCTTCAAATTCATCGTCTGCTCTTAACAACACCAAACTGTTCTCTTTTCCACTTGCACTATTCAAGCAAGTGGCTTTTTCAATGTCCGGACATCAGCGCGCACATGCCATCATGCTATCGTACCCCACACACTTGATATCCTTGATGCTGATACATGCTGCTTTTTAGAAACGCGTGTACGTAATTCCAGCTCTGTCATGCCTCTGTAGTTAATGAACATACGCGATTCGAGGCACCTACGCCTGTCGTGTGATGCTGACGCCACGGCATCTAGCTAAGTGTAATCACATTGCTGAGATTGAACTATTAGGTTGGATCCAAGCAAACATCAACCTTTCGTCTAGGGTAAATAATCCGATATCACACTAACTCAAACAACCTCTTTGTGGTTGCCACATATTCATTAATTGAATATTCTCGCTACTTGGTCAAGAATGAGTTTGATCGAAAACTACCGAAGCTTATTTGATCTGCTCTTTAAACGAGCAATTCTTGGATGGTATCTTTGTTCTCGATTGTCATCTAAGAGACAATGGTGAAAGATGACTTGACTTGTCTTCTGATCCCAGGCTTTTATCTTCCCAGAATTCGAAGCGGGTTTCTACGAGACGTCACTGCGATGTCAATCCAGGACTATTTGATAGCTTTGTTTACTTCGGCAGTTATATCTCTACCGAAAGTATTGTTGAAGATAAGATCTCACAACTTGTACGCAACGCGAGTGTAGCATTAGCCAACCTTCGCCATTTATTGCGATGTTGCGGTGTCCCGCTTCATAATAAAGGTCTGGTGTGTAACACAGTCATGTGGGCCACGCTTTTCTATGACTTTAAAAACTGGTTGATTCGAGCGAATGTTCATCCGATATCGGTTTTCGTCACCCTTTAACTACTACGGATTTCTCGAATTCGATAATAGCGTCGCGTTGCTAGTATAGATATCATCCTGAATGTTAAGATCAAGATGCCACGGTTTAAAAAAAACGCTAAAGCCAGTTCTTTTACGATGGTTTGGCACTGTTTGCAAACGTTTCCTCACCGTTGACCGTATCACGCCGTGTTTGTATAGCCTGGTAGAACCGGGCGAATAACTTGGATGTGGTTCGATGACTTGATGCACCGTTATGAAATAACTCACCGTAACACTGGGATCTATCTCTATCTATATGAATGACGGTATATTGTAAGCCAATCGACACAGATGCTGATTTGGGGTACACATCTGCGTGTCCTAAAATGGTATTTCAGTCCGTATCATGATCGCTGTTGTACAATGTTGAACATCTCTGCAGCGATGCTGCCGATAAGAAACGAGCTCATCAAGATGTTAGCCGTCGACTTACAGATTATGATTACCCCAAAAGTTTAATTAAGCGCCAATTGAATCGAGTTAAACGCCCACAAATGAACATGGAAAAGTCTGGCGAGCTATGGTTTCTCTACCGTATGTCAAAATTGCCTCCGAAGGTGTAAGTTGAATCTTGAGTAACGCAGGTATTAGACTAACATATAAGAGAAGTAGAACGTGCATGTACACGGATTACGCAAGCAGTGGATCAGCGGACGCTGTTCGCACCTGCACAGAAATTAAACAATTAAGGGATTAACACAGAATGTTTGGGGTGTGTTCAATTGTCTTGATCTCACCTGTTTGTCTTAGAATTGGTCAAGAAAATGCCATTTTAGCCTGAATTCTGTTCGTACTGACAGCCTTCGTCTGACGAAGCTTCTGCGTCAGAAGCGAAACGTTACCAAACATCTGCTCTAATCGTTTTATTACAAACTCATTTTTGATTATTATGGTATGGACTAATGTTTAAGTTAGGGTGTCACAGTGCCGATTTTGCTGCCGTCGTGTGTGGATAAAGTTGACTGCCAAGAATGCTGTACTCGCGATCTTCTATATGTGTGCCTGAAATACCTAGTCTGATATTGAAATTGCGACGAAACCTTCATACTTCAAAGTCCAGACTGAAGATCATCAGCAGAGTAAAATGGATATCTGGCATGTTGACTGTGCATAAATTATTTATCATTGTGTGACAATCAAACCTCAGGACTAAAGTGTTGTCGACTAGTTAATATTTTTCGAAAAATATAACGGAATCTCGCGTTGTTGATGCCAGCATTTACTACACTTGCTGTCAAATTGCAGCTTTACTGCACAAGATTGTTGTGTGTGATCAAATTGACAAATTTGTAATAGTAGTGGGGTCTGTTACACGTTACACCAAGTCGTCGCTCGAGCTATTTCCGTTTAAATCGCGGTTCTCTATTGTTCGACATTCCGAATCTTCAATTACATAATCGATGCTGTAGTGAGAGTACGCTATGTGGGTTTATCTATTCTTGACTATCTCCGTCTTATCCATTCATTTGTCTATTTTGGTTGCATGGTGCTGAGTTTCTGTATCTGGTATCGAATACTATCCACGAGCACAACCGCCATAAAGATCCGTTGAGTTGAATACAATGGGTACCGCCTAAATTCGACGATTTATTTTCCTGCTTTCTGTCAATTTTTGTTCGTTCCCGTTTACAGCCAGCAGGAAATCTTTTATGGGAATTGGAAAAACGAAAGAACAAGTGTCCTCGCAGCCGACGGACTTTGGGTTTGATAAAAAATACGAAAACTTTCGATAAGCGATGATCCGCACACATTGTCCATTCACAATAAACTCTATCGAATACGTGTTCTTTTTACTCGATGTTTTTTTTATATGTGACTGATCGATTTTATGTTTTGGGGAAAAAAGTCAATCCTTATTTTAAATAAACGTTGGTTCTATGTTCCCGTAGGTAGAATTATGACAGCACGTGTTTGATACATTTACGTGACAATATCTTGATCGTTCGAAATTTTTTTATCGTCACAAGTTATTCATCACAGCCGCTAGCACTCCCAAACTCTGGTTTCATAATCAAACTGAACGGTAATATAAACTATTTCATTTGCATGCGTTTCCATCAAAACGGTTGGTTTCGTTGTTTCACGTTTGTCGGTGTTTGCCATGTATTGTATAAAATCCAGTGACGCGAATGGGTCGTAGTGGGGTTTGAGTGGTACGTGATCAGTTTGTCGGTGTAGGAAGAATGCATTTGTCTATCGATGCCAGTGTGTATTGTTAACCGCGATAACTACTTGCTTCAATTTCGTATTGGTTTTCAGCTATCGGTCTGCTCCCTTGCTACTGGGTTTAGGAATTGGTATGCGTTTCGTATACCCGCTTTACGGTAGCAGTCATACCGGAAAGGACTTTTAATCTGAAGCTGTTGTGTGACCACTGCGTTTGTGCATGGTAGTTGAGAGAGCGATGAGCGTCGAACCATTGTTTACTCCACTTCAGACGGATGTGCAATCGTGCAGTATTTCTGTGCTGTGCGAGTAAGATCGTGCTAAATTGATTTGCCACCGGTAGTGAGCTCCATGCTGAAGCACACTGGAGTCTCACTACCATTTCTATTTTCTTTGTCATGTCTGTCTAGGCCTGGGCAACCTGACAGTATCTCAGCCTACGTGCAGTCTCTGACTGTGCAGCACTTTGCCTGGATCAGGCTTGTGCTTTCACACACACATCATCAAGTGAAGATAGTTGAATCAGAATACGGATGTCTGTCATTTTGTATTTATTTTGTAACATAATTCGCACACTACACTATTACTAACTCCTTTCTATAATATAATTACATTTTCTGAAAACTCAATCAATTGTAACTGCTAGCCAATGAGGTCCCGTAGCCTTGAAACGGTGCAATAATGGTTGACAATCGAAATTTCACATTTCCTTTCGGCCATGATGCTACAACTAACCCTGATCTTTGGTCTTAGATCTTTCATACCAAACACAATTCCACCAGTCTCTGTTCAAACAAATCCGCACCATATGAAATAATATACACAGTCCGATGCGCGTCATGTTCTTCAAGTATCCACAATAATGGTAGCAGAGCAGCGGCGATTTATCGCTCGAGGAGTCTTAGCGACTATGATTCGAATAGCACACGGTGATTGCACGATCCATGCTCTTAACAGTTCCCTTTACCAGGATGTGCAATCGTGCAGTACTTTTGTGCTGTGCGGCTAACACCGTGCTAAATTGATTGGCCAGAGGTAGTGAGCTGCATGCTGTAACAGGCTGGAGTCGCACCACCATTTCCTGTTCTTTTTTCTTCCTCATATCTGTCTAGGTCTGGGCAACATGACAGTATTTAAGCCCACGTGCAGTCTCTGACTGTGCGGCACTTTGCCTGGATCAGGCTTGTGCTTTCATACCATACCATACCTTTACCAGGACATTTGAATATTCGTTCCTTTTTCTGACTGTCATGGTTTTCCAAGTCGTTTAGCCACACGTTTTTTAGGTCGACTTTTAACCAACCAAGGGAACCTTTTAAAGATCTTGGTGTATACTACATTTCTCAGTAAGCGGTCGAGCTATCATATTGGTTCTTGGTTTGTAGTGGACAAGACGCTCCGCGTTTTATTTGGCATTGACACGTTTTTTGGTTTCGTAGGCGATCTCAAATATTTCACATTTGTTTCACTTTGTGTTTTTTTATAACTTCAGCTTTATTTTTCAGTCAGATGTCTGATCCAGATATTCCGGGATATCATTATGACGCAGAAAAGAAACGTTACTTTAAAGTTCAAAATTATGACCTACCGGACTTTGTGTCTTCTCAGTCTCTCAGAAGGAGATATTATCAGGAATATTTTGCTCAACTTGCGAACCAGGCGAAATACCACTGTAAACCCATTTACCTGGATGTTCCGACCCATGTTAGAAAAAGAGAGTTGGGAGTTTTCAGCACAAAGGAGAACTCATGTACGTTCTCGATTGATCTTCCTACCCTGTAATTATGATTCTATAAAACTTTGCATTGTTTTGCTGACCTTTGGTTTCGCGAAAATCATTAACCTTTTAACCTGCTCGATTATATAAGCGCTTGTAGGTCAGCTAGTTCGCGTTTTGAACGGTTTAGCGTTTGACGATCTTTGATTTGGCAATATTTCAAACATGTCTTCCCCTTGTGGTATCCTATCTGGACAACCTCTTACCCCGGTTGATATTTTATAGCCTGAAATAGCGAAGAAGCTTGCCACCACACACCGAAACTTTGTTGGCCAGATTCCAAAGGATCCTCATAGCAAGTCGCTTTTTCATTATTACTTTTATTATTAATGTTCATTACGTTCATTATCAACATCTCTTCGTCCCTGAAAGTTGATCAGATTCATTTTGATTTCTCTACGGCATCTATTATGGAGCTTTAAATTGATATATCGAAAAGGATATCATTTGCCCTATTCCGGGGATGCGGAAGCTAATGTTTTATATGTATTAATCGCGTTCTGGGCCTAATTGTGGGTGCATGGTTGTGCAGTACTTTTGTGCTATGCATTTAACACCGTGCTAGAGTGATTTGCCACCGGCTATGAGCTGCATGTGGAAATACGTTAGATTCTCACTACCATTTCTATTTTTCCTGTCATATTTGTCTAGGCTTGGGAAACCTGGAAGTATGTTAGCCCACGTGCTATCTATGAGTGGCACTTTGCCTGGATCAGGCTTGTTACTGCTTTAAGTAAATTTATTCATTGGATGTATGTATGATGTATGAAAGCACAAACCTGGTCCAGGCAAAGTGCCGCACAGCCAGAGACTTCACGTGGGCGATATTACTGTCAGGTTGCCCAGGTCTAGACAGATATGAGGGGGGATAAGATTACAAGACCAATCAACGTGCCACTTTACTTTATGTCTTATATATCTCCTTTCCGGTGCAATTCTGTCCCTGATGATCATCGCCGCAATCTCAACTTTTCGAGTTACTTGCAACTTGATTGATATGTGTGCGAAACCCTGTCTTGTTTGGTCTGAAAATGGCAAACGATTGCTCACATTTGAAACACCATTCTATATCTATTGTTCCATTTTCGTTTCCAGTAGTCTTATTGGGACACGTATCGCATAAGTCAAACCATTGACATCCTGAATCGGGTCTCAGACCGTCATCCCATTTGGCGCGAAACGTCAAGTGGAAAAACGAGATGGGGCATGGATAACTCATGTCCTCGCCACTATTCTACTGCTAATTATGTTATTAACTATGTGAGGCGAGCTAGTGAGATCAATTGCACCCGCACTGTACTGAACTGATGAGGTTATCACTGAATGGGGGCTGCAATTTCTTGAATTATTTCCGGTGGCTTGCCATGAGGCAAAGCGAAGAATTTTCAATCACCCGACGCTTGATAAAACTAACCCAACTGTTTTCAATCGCACTTACCTGTTTTTGTTTTACATTTCCCCACAGATTCATTGATAGCACATTCCTGTCTGCAACGATTGCGTTGCACCTATTCCGAATTTCAACGAGGAGGCGCTTTTGGCAAGGGCCTGCTTTCCGCGGATGGCAGTTTGTTATACATGTTCCGGCGAGTATCGTTGCGTTCGTCCTTCTTGATCACGTGCGTTGTGAGCACCCGTCCTACCGGGCGAATATCCACGACTCCCATCGAGGATGCCTCGTCTCTTCAAATCTGCGAGGATCCGATTGATTTAGCCTGGTTGGATCACGGACGCCTTATTGCTGTTTTGGGCTTTTCCAAACAGCCCGTCGTCCAGGTCATTTCATGCAATCGTAGGTTTTTACAAATCTCTTTTATATTGGGTTCGGTCAGTTAGTTTGGGTTGTCTTTTAGCGAGTTGGCTCGAAATATATAAAAAATTTTAGAGTGCTTGATTCATCTTGTATGTTGTCAAGAGAAGTGGCGGAGAATACTTGGTATGATGCATGACAGTGAAAGCCGCAAGGAAGCTGTCGTGTTGACGTGGCTCTACTCGTTCACGAAACTTGATTGAATGCATGTTTGATCCGAGATGTAGCCTCATAAGTGTCTGTGCCTAATCGAGAGGTTCAGTAGCTTTTTATGTCCCACTCCTCTTCGTCTTTTCTGGGTTTATGGCATTTAGGCATAATTTCTATGAATGCAATTCTTTCCACGATGCTGATGAGGATGTGTTTGCCTTTGCGGAACCGTAACGGATCCCTGTTAGTGTTTGAGTGGCAATATTATACACTTATATACCCTTAGTAATTTTTTCGAAGGCTTATTGGTGTATAAAACCGCACACAGAAAAGCAATAACCGGCTTCGGTCGATCGTACTTGACAGCTTGTTAAGGCCCGGAATCTGGAATACGTTCTGGTGCATTGAAAAAACAATGCTACTAGCTAAACGCATTTGTATCATTCTCGAACGAATTTTGCTGTGATTCGACTTATTTTTGATGATACGTCGTTCTTAAGGGGCATGACGTTCAACTATTTATGTAACCCAATTTAACGCACGATGACCTGGCGAATGTATGAAATCACAAGCCTAACCCACGCAAAGTGCCGCACAGTCAAAGACTGCACTCGTGCTAAGATAATGTCATGTTGCCCATGCCTAGACAGATGTGGGAAAGGAAAAAAGCAGTGTCAGTGAGATTCCAACATTTTCCCGCATGCAGTTCACTACCAGTGGCAAATCAATTTAGCGCGGGGTTAGTTGCACAGAACACAAAAGTGCTGCACGATTACATATACAACTTGGCGAATAACCGTAACATAAGATCGTTATAGACCCCAAATTGGTGGAACATTTTTCAACTTTTGTTTTGCCGTTGGTAGTAGTGGCATCGGTAGCCTGATTATTCTAATGCTATGTTGCAGTGCCTATCACGTTGAGCGCTACGGGAAACATTGTTTGTTATATTTTACCCGAGTAGAACCCAAGTATTAATTACCCAAAATGTTTAACACTGAAAACCCTTTATGCTATTCGTCACAAGTGACTAACTAAACCCAACACTACGCGTAGCAAGAACAAAGGCAGGCCGTTTAGACAAAGAGCGTTACCGTCTCTGACCAAAAAGCCATTAGGCTGCCGCTCGTGTTTATTTATACACTGAAACATTATGGCTGACAAAATGGACCAATCAGAATCGAGAATCATAAATTATAATGAGTTATAAGTTATAATGAGTTTTTTGAGGAAAATAATAATAGTTCCTCAACATTGTTCCTGACGGATCGGACTGTTTAGTCTTCTGAAACACTGTGATAGAGCATGAAACCATCACGCGCTTGTGAAGAGTATATCCATGGTCGACATCTAAAGCAGGAAGCACCTAGCGGGTGCACACGGTTTTGTCTGACTGCAGTGTCGCATGCTATCTTGCTCTTGTTGCTGTTACTATTTTTATAAAATTATTTACGTTTTCGCGTGGTCGATTTCCCCTGCAATCTAATCCTCGTTTCATAAGCAATTGTGTACGTTTCTTCGTACCCCACATTTAACATCATAGACTCATCTATTGTGCTTAGTATTCGCGAAATCAGTCGCCTTTGAATTGAACAATGTACTACTTGAATGCTACTCTTAATCTGATTACCACAGTCAACCTTTGAATGACCAATCTACATAGTGGATCCAAATCAGACGGTCTTTGGAATTTTATTTCAGAATTAATATTCAACCAATCCGTACCCACGCGGAAAGAAAACAGTAACATCGATTGTCGCTAAATGTTACAAGGAACAAAATCGAGGTTTTTGTTTAATCCGCGGTAATCATAAAATGTAATTCTACACACACCTTGACTCACGCACCGATGAGATGAACAGGCCAAGATAATTCACTCAGGATGCGACACCATAGTGAGATATGTATACCTTCAATTGAGATCCGCATACCCTTGTTGGAAAAATAAATACGTCGATTGACTACAGGGGTTTAGGCGAGCCGCTCTCATTTCATGAATTCATTGCATTCGAGAACGGTATAGCTATGCGATTTCAAGAACAGTGCAGCTGATAACTTCGAATTGCACGTAGGATCATTCAGTAAAGCTGAGGTGACGATAAACGTTTTGTGTTAAACAACAATGCTCAAAGCATGCTGATGAGTGCAAACAGCACGAAACCGGTCGTGGGGTTTGTGAGGGAGATGCGGCATTGATGTTCCTTTGCTATGTATGATGTCGGTAGGTAGTGCGTTTTTGTATAAGTTGCTCTCTTTCTTTCGACGTTATCGCTAGCAAGTCGTACCGTTTACACTCACCGGGCGGAGAAATCAAAAGATAAAGTAGCTATTTGAGCGTCTTACTCTGATAGGTGACTATGTCTTCTGTGCTAAAATGAGGTCCCACTTGCAGGTCGTTGGTTAACGTTTGTCATCATCTACTGTTTCTCTACTACATCATTGGCGTCCCTCTGTTGACTTCGTATAGTAAACCAATTGATTGTCCCTTTGTTTTGTTACACGTGCTACTGGGCCAGTTACTCCTCGCTGTTCGTGCATCCGTCACGTCGGTCATTCGTTGATTTTGACCTCGTCCGGTTACCGACGAAGGAGCCCTGTTTAGCAATATCTATTTTCCGTTTCAGCACACCGTTAGATACTAACCATCCAATATTCTTGTTGTTTTATTCAGAATTGAACTGTGAAATGTTGCGTACGGTCGCGATACCCTTCAATCTCAGCGCGGAAGCACGGTTCGCCACGTCCTTGCAATCTAGTTTGTTCGAATCGGAATGTAGCAACCCTCTCACAGTACTCAATCGAAACAAATGTTTCTTTTTCAACGGTTCAGAGATCTCCCCAGGACGCAATCTTCTTCCTGCCGTGGTTAAATGCAAATCTCCTAAATCTAGCGTGACCAGCTCCGCGCATGCCTCTCCCAGAGTCCATTCAAACACCTCCCTATATGTCGCACACAAAGAAAATTCTAGACACTTTTTATCACTGATCGACGCGTCCGGGCGAGAGAATCATGCGTCGCTGCGTTTTGAGCTTCGTTCCCCGTCATGCTCCGCCAGTGAACGCAACGAGTTCGACATGACAACCACTTTTATTCAGGCGCTGGTTCACCCCCATCGCCTCATCATCGGTCGACGATGTGGCTTACTGCAGCTATGGGACGAGCGTTCGCCCAAACTCCCCGCCGTTGAATACCGGAATTCGGTCGGCGTGGAGGGGACTTCCGTCTCGGCGAGTCCGTGCAGTTTGCTACCCACAACATCTCCCGCTGAATGGAATGTGGTTGCCTCGCCGTTTCCAACGTGTTCCAATTTAGGTTTGTGGAATCTGAAAACCGGTGAACCAATCGCCGTGCTCGACATTCCAACCAATTCTTCTAACCCCGCTTTCGAGCGACCGCCATTTTTATACCTACGACATCAGTTCCCATGGTCCTATGGGTTTCTTAACCGCGGGCCGACCCTATTGGTCACAGGCCAAGAGAGAATGCACTGGTACTTTCATGATGGTCTCCAAAATTTTTGACAGTCTTTCATCTATTTGATATTTTTATACGAAATATATGCTATTGATCCCTTCTTGCTTCTGATTCGAGATCGTTTGATTCGATGTACCGTTACATTGATTTTTAAACCCCTTCTATTTTCAGCTTGAAAATGAGTCAATACTTACTTCCCATGACTCCTACTGATCCTAGATTATTTTCCCACGTGTCCCACGCCTTCTCATTGGTCGAGCTTGGTAAACGTCTGTTAGACGCTGCGAAGAACGGTGATGTTGAAGAGCTGCAAATGTTGATCTCCAACGGTGCCCCGTTCACAACCGATTGGGTAAATCTAGATTGTGTATCTTCAATGTATCTTGTTTCTGTTGCTCAAAATCAATCTTGAGCTGAGTTTCATTGTTTTTGTGGTCACACAAGTAACATGACACTTGTTCTCCCGGTTTGGCTCAGCACATCCGAGTCTAGCAGTTGCGACGATCCTTGTTTACCACTGTTTCACGGCTCACTGAACTTGATCTTACCGTCTCCACAGCCAAAATCCGGCAATGGTGTGTAAGGGATGGGGGGGGGTTTAGCACCAAAATATATTGGTCGTTTATAAGCACCTTGAGTGCTTGACCAAGAATTACTTTGTTTACCACTATAGCACTGTTACAAGGCTCATCTTACTTTTCCACCTGATGACGGCAAACAGTCAAAACCAGTTGTAGTGTTTAAGTGAAGGGAGTGTGAACACCACGATGTATTTAAACGATCTAGCGTTACGAGCTGGTAAATCCACCAATTGTCTACACACTAAGGCTTGCTTTCAAGATTTGATCTGAGCAGCTTGTTATCTTGATGGTTAAAACACAAGTCAGAAAGAGATTTGACCTTTTAAGGTGAGAAAGGAGAAGAAGGACAACGCTTTGTTCTCAATGTGGAGAGTTGTTGTTGGCCCCCTTCGGTCGATGTCGACCATAGACGTACATCACAATCGCATGAATTTTCATGTTCTACGGCTTTTTGAATGTCTAAGCAGTCCTCTTCGGGAGGAACGATCTTTCCCGCAGCGCTTGCAACGATGGTCAGAACTCGGTTGTAGGGCGTCAGTTGCACGACGGTGGCGTGATCTGCGTTCAGCTGCCAAGAGCTGTATCTGCTCCTCCCCAGCATGCAGACGACGCTTTACACAGTGCCTCCAATGTGAGCGGTCGAGAGCAAGTTCTTCCCAACTCGCCGGGTCAATGCCAAGAGCTTTCATATCTCTTTTACAAACGTCTTTGTACCGCAAGTGCGGTCTGCCCAATAGTCGACTTCCTAATTGCAACTCACCATAGAGTAGATCTTTCGGAATACGACCATTTTCCATTCTGTAGACATGACCAAGCCACCGCAGGCGGCGCTGTCATAATAGGGTGATCGTGCACTGTAGACCAGCTTTTGAAAGCACTTCATCATTAGTCACTCTTTCCACCCACGATATGTTCAAGATACGACGGATGCTTCTTAGATGGAAAGCATTCAGCTTCCGTTCGTGTCTTGCGTGGTTGGTGATGTGGAGAGTCGCACAATATTTAGTATGAATATGTCCAGTGACAAATAAGAGGCCAGTAAACTCTCGGATAGAAAATAGGTCATCTGAAATACTATCAGGTCACCAAATTTTCTGAAATTGTTTCGTGGCCGTGAATTACAACACAGTGTTTAACTTTATCCGTCAAGCAAGGGAGATGGAAACTATTTCCCAGGGATGCCCTCTGACAGCATCTCAACCCACGTGCAGTCCCTGACTGTATGGCACCTTGCCTGGATCCATGCTCGTAATCTCATACGTACCACACTTGATGATACAGCTCTGAACCGGTTCAGTCTCTGTAAGCATTTCATTGATATATTTTTGCTGCTGTCTCCATGGGTGGATTCGCTGGTCAGAGGCGGAATCTTTTCTGAGCGAAGAATACGACTTAGATATTGTCAGTGTCATATTTATACATATATGTCTTTCTAATAAACATCTTTAGTCCATGCACACCCAAGTGCAGACTGCTCTACACTTTAAATTATTCCTCGAGAATTTTCCTGAATCATTTCCCTAATTTGGTATTCCCGAGGAAGTGGAAGTTGAGAATCAGGGTTTTCCTCCATAATGTAGAATGTATGAAAGCAGAAGTCTGATCCATGCGAAGTGTCGCACAGTCAGAGACTGTACATTGGCGAAGATACTGCCAGGTTGGCCAGGCCTAAACTGATATGAGAAAGGAAATAGAGAATAGAGGTGGTAGTAAGACTTCAGTGTGTTTCAGCATGCTGCTCACGACCGGTGGCCAATCAATTTAGCCGCACAACACAGAAATACACATTGCACATCCGTGCAATCGTGCATATCCCTAGAATGGACTGTAGTATGAATCTGACCGAAGTAAACTGGTTTTATCTCACCCAACCCCCACATTCACCCCGTTGCCTTTCATGTCGAGCATTTCCACTGGACTTTCGTAAGCCACCAATACAGGCCAGGAGCTTTACTTACTCTTGTGCGACTATCTCCCCTGGAGGATAAGTCGGCTTCAAAGAAGATTCTTGGGGATTTGGGTACAAAGCGGCGTCCCCAGCACCACTCGGCGTTTGTTCGAGTCAGCTTCTCTAGCCTTTGCACAACCAAGTGCGACCTGCAAGGCAGCAGGGAGTTGCCAGAAAGAGGTGGTCTACCAGACTCTGTTCCAGTTTTTTCCTCAGGGTTTTCTCCCGAAGCCTTTCCCGCGATCGGGTATCCCACAAGGCAGCGGAGGTTTAAAATCAGGGTTTTCCTTCCCTTAGATGAAATGCCCTCCCAGGCTAACGAGCTACATCTGCCCGAAGCAAACTGGTTTTCAGGCGCCAGTCACTCGCCCTCGCCCCTTCTCCTGTTGGTAGAAGCAGTTCCGCCGGGCTCGTGCAGGCCCGAAACTGGACTTGGTTGTTAGAGGCTATTTGAGAAGCGTGCCATATGGGAGCATTTTATAAACAGTGGGAGCTTATCCCACTGCCACCCCAGCTATGACAACTTTGGAACCAAGAGCTGGGGCTGATGCCAGTGACCATTTGATACGCGCCATATGGAAGCATTTTATACATCATTTTCACTGTTACTTCCGTCCGTGTCGTACTCGGTGTGTGAGTATCTCTGGAGTAATGAGGAAAATCAGATATTGCGCGTGCTACTTAAAGCCACAAGAATGCTCATCTGCTGCTGATATGTTTATTCCCCACGCTTAATTGTTATTCAAATATGTCGCAGACATTGGCTACTCAGTCAGCTTCTATTCCTTGTGTATCGCTTTTTGAATCGACTTTCCGCTTTTCTTCGTAATGTCATAATTCTAGGCTAGTCAGACATCTATACGCGATACTGGTCTTCTGTTATCTGACGATAATTACTTTTTGTTGCCCTTCGAACTTCACTTGGATATTGTTAACCATAATTTATTCTGTATCGATGTGATGTTCCGCCTATTTTTACCAGGAATCATCTATTCTTCCTACATGTTGCTGTTATTCATATAGTCACGCGTTATGTTCTGACTTTGCTTGCTAATATTACGCCACCGGGTTTTCATACTATTGCTAACGTTTTGTTGGTGAACTGGATGTCGTTCTCTATCGACATCTCTCTTTACCGTGGTAATGTCACGATATCTGATACTGCTTTTACTTATTTCTACGTTGCTTGCATTTTGTTGGCCGAAATTCTGGAAAATTTGATGTATTTGGCGCGATTTCTATTCGTTTTTCAACTAGCCACACGTTAAATGCTATTTTGGTCTTGGAACATACAGCGAAATTAAGTGTTTATTGGCTACTGTTTCGTAGTTTTGAGAATGACCCGCGTGTATTATTCAGAGGCTATTTGCTGCAAATTGAACAAGTTCCAAGTTATAATGATCAAGATGTCGCTTAGACCGATAAAGTTTCTCGAATGGATAATTTGTGTAGCACGCTTATCCTAATTTCCATCAAATGGTTGATTAAACTAACCCGGCGGCTTCATATCAGCTGCTTTGACCTTCATCTGTTTTTTTATTTCCTCCCAGCTCGGTCTTTCTCCGCTCCATTTCGCTGCCATGAACGGACATTTGAATTGTTGCGACGCGTTACTCGAAGCGGGCATTTGTCGGGACGCTCGTACCAAAGTTGATCGCACCCCACTCCATTTGGCTGCACAGGAAGGTCACGCAGACATCGTGGAGTTGTTATTACGTAAGGGAGCGGAAATCGAGGCGGTCGACATGTTACGTATGACCGCTCTGCATTGGGCAGCGGAGCGTGGTCATACACCAGTGATTCAAGTCCTTATGCGATTCAATGCGAGCACCGGGGTGCTGAACAAATTTGATCTGACTCCTTTGCAAATTGCCGAGAAAAAGCAATACCTCGATGCACATCGTGCCATGATGGTAAGACCACTTTGCTCCATCACGTTTCCTGTTCAACATCTCCGAGTGTTTTGTCTCTGTTGAAAATGAACTTTTACCCACCCCCTCCCCCGATACGGCAGAATTCTCAGTTGGAATCTCTATCCTCGGTGGGACAAATGGCTGCATTGAACGGAGGCTTGGACAATACAAACGCTTACATTTTGACCGAGGAAGAAACTCTCATTCCAGCCGCACCGCCTGCGGGAGAAGTGATCGTTACTGCAACTTCGGTGGATGAAGCAACACCTGGGAACACCGGAGACCAAATTCATTCCGACACACTGATTGATGGTGTAGATTGCCATCAGCAAAACGTGCTACTGTCGGAGTTGTCCGGTGAACAAGGCCACACGATGACGGAAGGGCACGATGTTGTGAGTTGTTTTTCGGTGTTGTTTGTACGCGTGTAAATGGTGTCTGTTGTAGTTTGATTGCCTAATGGTTTCGAGTCCAAGATTCAAGAATTTATGGTCACAAAACGCATATTGATTCACAATTACCATATCATAGTAAATATTCGTTCAGGAAATAAAAGGTATAAAATTAACATGTTATGTCAAGTATAGTCCAGTTGAATACTTACCATGAGTCAATACGCAGGTTTCGTTAAATCGTTATGTAACAAATAAGTATCCAAATTTCGAATGACAAGTGTTTCGGGGAGGGCATTCCAACGGAAACAGACACGTACATAATAAAAATATCGGTGACAGCTGATATGGGAGTGGGGAATTTGTAGTGTCGCTGAGTGGCTCCGTGTATGTCGTGACTCACGGTATTCGAATACATGTTTTAGAGGAGGATGTGGGGTATTTAATATTTTGTATGTTAGTATCACATCACTTCGAATGCTTCTTTGAGGGGGAGTAGGGTGTCTCAGTTTTTGCAATCGTTCCTCGTATGTTAGTTTCCGGAAACCGCTTACGAGTTTGGTTGCACGATGGTATATTTTATCAAGCAATAATATATCCTTTTTAACCAAGGAGTCCAAGCTTGTGATGCATGCTCCATGGTTGGAATTAAGTAGACTTTGATGATGGTGGGCAACGTTCCAGGCGAGAAAGTTCTGAAAATCCGTCGCAGCATACTTAGAAGCTTGGAAACACGCTTGTAGATGACCTCACAATGCAGGCTGTTCTTTAGGCTGCCGCATATCCAGACTCCAAGATTCCTTTCCGACTCGGTCAAGCTCAAAATCGTCTGTCCAACATGATATTGGTACTGGAATGGCTTACCGTGGACTGAACCTTGCGGTACAAACTCCTTTGAACCTCTTAACCGCTCCGACCACCGTCTATTTGGCAACCTAATTAACTTAAAGTACGATACGTGCCTATCCCAGTGTTCCCGTCGAAACATTTTGTGCATGTTCCATCAGAGAATAGCATGTGAGAGCACGCGAAACGCAGTATATTTGATATGCACAGGTAAAACTCTACACTCTCGCTTGCTACTGGTAATAAAATATATGTCGTTGCGGTCTTTATGTCATGCCTGGCCCCTTTATTTTGTGACAGTCCATATGCTGCCAGACGACGAGTCACTGCTCGCTTTATTCCTGATTTGTGCGCATCAACAACACCACATATCGTACGCCACATTTAAGAGTCATCCAAGTCTGATTGGTCTATGTATGGTGCGAGATGCGGATAATTTCTGCAATGGAGAATCAGACCGGTTTTTTGGGGGCTTAAGCACCCACAAACTTTTGGATTCAACAGTGCATCAATCACTAAATACGCGACGGTCTCGTTCAAGCCAGTTAAGCTCCATAACATTTGTCCCCAAAAACAATGGGAATAAGATAAGTCAATCGTCAACGACCACTTTTTTTCTAGCTGACGTATAGAGCGCTTTGTGCGGTAACTTTTCATGCGCAGCGGGGACGACTTCGGTTAATGGTCATTGCCATTGTTTCCTATGTGCCTGACTTCAGAGTTGCAAATGTGGTGTTGTCACCGAAATCAAGCAATCCTTCACAAAAAACTGGTCGAAGACCTCATAACATCTGCGCGAATTGTCCAACACATGCTTCTGTAAAGCAGTACAGTCCTTACAGAAGTGGAATAGATCGTTTCCTTTAAGTTCGAGCTCAAATCACCTTTCTTCCAGAGGCACTTACTTCTGGTGAATACCCCTCTGGCCTTGACAATTCTGGACGTGATTTCATTCTCTACCTTACCTAAATGTGCTCAAACCCGATCTACATCTATACACAGGTGTAAAATGGGTACCAAAGATTGTTTGAAAACTAACTGCAACAGCTGAACACCCTGTTCAGTAAGTGAACTCACATCACCTTCAAGACTATCTGCTTTAGAAACCGGATATCAGTACACGTCTTTTGTGTGCCAGTGGCCCAATAGGGAATGAAAGGATGTTGTTACTTTGTCCACTATAGCGAGGCCCGTTTTAAAGAACCTCTGTCGATTTGGAGATGGGTTGTCATCCGGTAGACCTCTTGCCCGTTTGACCTTGGCTCATCCGCGCACGTGTAACTTGCTCCCGTTTTGTTTTGCGAAACAGGATCAACCAAACGAGTCTTGGCGACACATGTGGTTGATTTAGCGTTACTCGCATTCAATGTGTTTTGATAGATAGTATTATTATTATTATTGCACAAGTCTTTACAGACGATGTGCCAACAAGTATTCCATGAAGAGGGTACATTATGAAAGAAAAATGTTGGTTCCATGGTTCTTTTTGAAGGCGACATACTACACGATTGCCAAGGCCGAAGTAGGGGGTTGGCTTAGGGGACCCCACCCGGAGCCTTTGACTCAAAAGTCTACCCGCAAGGCAGCGGTTTTTTTCCTTCACAAGAGCCGGTGACTATTTTGAGGGTTCTTGCGCTTCTCTTGAAGTGCCTCGGCGATTGTTCGAGTACGCCTCTCTAGCCTTTGCACGACCAGGTGCAACCTGCAAGGCAGCAAGGATTTTTCCTCAGGGTTCACTCCCGAAGCCTTTCCGCAATCGGGTATGCCGCAAGACAGCGGAGGTTTGGAATAAGGGTTTTCCTTCCCTTAGATGGACTGCCCTCCCAGGCTGACGAGCTCCATCTACCCGGAGCAAACTGGTTTTGAGGCGCCAGTCATCCGCCTTCGCCCCTTTCTCCTGTCAGTAGAAACAGTTCCGCCACGTGCAGGCCAGGAGCTGGACTTTGGTTGTCAGAGGCTGTTTGAGACGCACGCCATATGGGAGCATTTTATAGACAGTGGGAGCTCATCCCCACTGCCGACCCCGGCTGTGACAACCTTGGATAGATAGACACAGTTCTTAACGTAGAGTCTATTGGATCTGATCGAAGACTTGTCTCGTTGTACGAATTACGACCACTGGTGTAGCTACCACCTAGGTTCTTGCTTCTATCAATCTTTTCTCGTTTCTTTAACATCATCGATTTTCACACTCGTTCGCAGTGTCGCCAAACTTGGTCAGCTGTAATTTTGATTTTCAGATGCTGGTTGAAACTCCCGATGGGGAACTGCTTCATGTTCGGCAATCGGCCGAAGGTATTGCCATTTTTACGAGCAAAGGCCAGCCCGTGACCGACTCGTCACTCATGTCTCAAGTTTTAGAAGCGTTGAACGATATTTGTACCGGTGAAGAAATTCACAGGTAAGTTGTGCGTGTATGCTTCAAAACCATTCATACACAAACTTTACCTCTTTCCTATGATAGAATTTGATTTTCGAAGCAGAACTGGATTTGAGTTAATACAATGCTTTTCGTCCACCAGGGTAATATGGCGCCACATTGTTTGCTGGTGTTGAAGCCCTTCAGCTGAAGTCGGTTTGTAGGCACCCTGTCACCAACATTTCTGCTGTTGAGGTAGATTCGTGTAGGTAGATTCGCGCTGAGACTGGACCTTAACGTGGTGCGATGGTTTGTGTACCTTCATGACCCATTGAGCTATACTTGGTGGTGCCTTTTGGTGCCAGCAGAGATACTCATACCAGGAAGGTCGATGGATAGAGGTCAGACAAACTCAGTCTCAAGCCACTGCCTTGTGGTTCAGGCTTTTTAGCCAAACGCTCCGGGTGGGGCCCCCTAAGCTAACCCCCTACTTCGGCCTGGGCAACCGGGTAGTATCACGCCCACAAGCAACTATGAAAATAAAGGTAAAAATGACAGATCCCGTGCTCTCACGCTCTCTGCGCTTGCTTATCTGCTTTTCCTGCTTCATATTGCTTGGCACTTTGTCCGGCTCCAGACTTGTGCTTCATGATGATGATGACATAGTGGAATGATTTTCCCCATGGACAGAATATTAATTATTATTCGTTGATCACTGTATCCACTGACAACCAAGTCCAGCTTCTGGCCTGCACGAGTGGAACTGCTTCTACCAACAGGAGAAGGGGCGAGGGCAAGTGACTGGTGTCTGAAAACCAGTTTGCTTCGGGCAGATGGAGCTCGTTAGCCTGTGTGGGCATTTCGTCTAGAGGAAGGAAAACCCTTATTTCAAAGCTCCGCTGCCTTGCGGGATACCCAATCGCGGGAAAGGCTTCGGGAGTAAACCCTGAGGAAAAATCTAAAGCAGAGGCTCGTAGACGGTTATTTAGTGCACACCACCGCTTTCTGGCAACTCCATGCTGGCTTGCCGGTCGCACTTGGTTGTGCAAATGCTAGAGAAGCTGGCTCGAACAAACGCCGAGTGGTGCTGGGCACGCTGTTTTGTACCCAAATTCCCAAGAATCTTTATTGAAGCCGATTCATCCTCCAGGAGGAGATGTTCGCACACAAATACAAGTGAGCAACACATTACTTTGGTCATCCAAAAGCGCCTTGAGTGATTGACCAAGAATCACTTTGTGATTCTTTATTTGAACATCGTGGTTCGTTGTATGAGCCCTATGTAACATTGGCATTCAAGTATAACTTTGTATCTCCCGGTATTTGTTGATCACCGTCTCTACGCCGCTATTGGACTTAACTGGTACCGTAAGACACGTGACGCATCTATCCGCTATTAGAATCTTAGGTAGCGGAGTAGATATCGATAAACAAGTTAACGCTTTGCTGTTTGTATGTGTTATATCTGTGATGAGCTACTACTGGCCCAGCCGTGGGTTCGACAGAACACAAACTTAACTAAACTTGTCTATTGAACGAATGAATGAATAACACAATGTCTGTACAGTGAACGATAATCACAATGTGCACTTACGATCGATCTTCATTGATGATTGATCGATAGTTCTTTCACTGTCTATACTGCAGTGTCTTGTCACTCCGAGCTCCGTCTGTCGTCGTTATAAGCACGCCCGGACTCTTATATCGCTCGAGCAGATAAAGGCTTTGAAATTTTGGGTGACGCATATCCTTGGCTGAAGTCTCCAAGATAACACTGCCATCATCGCTCACCTTCAGAGATGTGGCTCAGATTAGTTTTCAGTGGCGGTCTTGTTGTAGGAATCTTCTTGGAGTGTTGTTTGAATAACGTGGCAAGGATAACTGGTTTTGATGCATCACAGCCCAAGCCTTTGGGAAGCTGCCTGGTTGATTTCGTTTTACTCGTTTACATAACATGATTGATCGCCTGTTTTATTCGAAGTATAAGCACCACCCCCACTACTGTGGAACCGAGCAGTATCCACCCAAGAGCAACTATCAAAATACAGTTAAAATTACAGATTCCGTGTTCTCGCGGTCACAATGCGTTCGACGATCCCACACTGCAGCAAACGCCTATAATAACCAAGGAGCGCTTGTATGCCACTGTTAGATAAGGCTGGTACGACCAACCTGTTCAATCACATGAGCCCCCGCTCATGTAGACTGGGTTTAAAACCCATGACCATGAATATAAAAACACATTTGCATGCATCTCCATCACACACACACACCCCACGACCGGTTTCGTGCTGTTTGCACTCATCAGGTAGGGACAGTAAGATCAGGATCCGCATGCGCTTGAAACAGTGGAAGAATGGTAAACAAGGAGCGCTTGTATGCCATTGTTGGATAAGGCTGGTACGACCAAACTGTTCAAAGCATGTGTCCAAACACATGTTAAATGGGGTTAAACCCAAAACCATGAAACAAAATATACATTTGCATGCTTTTCCGTCACAAAACACCCCACGACCGGTTTCGTGCTGTTTGCACTCATCAGGTAGGGACAGTAAGAT
>JACCGJ010009660.1:0-21693 GCA_013407085.1 Atriophallophorus winterbourni | reverse complement strand
TTGGAAGATTCTCTCTGGTAACGTTACCAAGGATAATGAATGTTTACCTTCGCCCTACAATGGAGTTTGCGGTCGAGTTCTGGGCTCCTTGGCTGCGAAAAGACATTGCTCTTCGATAAAATCTATCATAAAACAACAAAGTTAGTGATGGGTCTTCGCAATGTTCCGTACACCGAAAGATTACGACGTCTGGGTCTATGCGACTTCACCCAAAGGAGGATACGACGTGATATTATTCTGAATTATAGAATTGTTTCTACCGAAGGACATCCACTAAAACACTTGCTCGATGTGTGTGATGGGAAAGTAACACGCGGACATACCTTATCCCTTTACGTCCCAAGTTCCAGTATTGATTGTCGGCGCCATTTTTTCGCCGTACGAGCTATATTTCTTTGGAATTCCCTACCCAAACATGTAGTGGACTCTCCTTGCCTTCGTTTAATTTTGTTTAAAGCGAAATTGGACTTACATATGCAAACGAATAACATTTGTGAGCCTTACATTTGATATTCACTATTGCTTTTATACTATTGATTTATCATGTTTTCATCCATACCGTAATCCTGTGGTGTTGTAAAGTAATAACTTTTTTAACCACAAATCCTTGAATCCTTGATATATATATATATAAAGTTAATTGCTTTTTCAACCATAAGTCTTGAATATTGAATCTTGACAGCTTAGAAACAATGTCTCGATCACTATTTATAATTGCATTTTCCTTCAGTCTTCAGATGCGCCTCAAATTGGTGGAGGAAAAACGATCATGACGGACAAAACTAGTTTCTTTGGGATAAAAAATGTCAAAACAAAAAGGAATATGGGATAACGCCGCTTATTATTAGCGCATATGACATCCTGAAACCATGATGATATATGAATTTTACGAACACAGTGATCGTATTAGCTGAATATGAACGTGAACCGATTGTGCATGTGTACAATAAGAGTAGCCCTTTGTAATTTGTAAATTTTTGATGCATAAACATCTTAACACGAGCTGGATATGAGAACAGTAATGTAGTAGAAAATGTTAAAGACCGATCGGGGAATCATATTAATGAAAAAGAGAGTTTGTAATGAATCGGGTAGAGCACTTTATCGGCAACATTTCGCTTCTGACACACAAGCTTCGTCATATCAAGTGTGTCGGGAAAACGTCCAAAGAACTCAGAAGTTCACGCAAGTTCAGTGAACATTAATCACAGCTCAGATATTCCGCGTCAGCTGAACACATGCTGGATGCAGCTCACATCGTTGATTTTTATAACGTAAAGGTGAACGACTTCCCGCTGAGGCGGTTGAGATAACTTTGGTTGATGAGAATGCAGTCAAAAAGGTAGATGGGGCTGATATATCCACAATCTGGTTCCGCAATGGAACACTAGTGTGCGCACCGATTACGCAGTCGAGCTAATCGGTCAGCAGGTCATTCACATCTGCCACGACGTCATGTAGGAGTGGTGGTGCGTCAGTTGATATTGCATGCGCCTGTCTATTTTGACAAGCGCAGTACCCACCATGGCCTGTGTAGTTCTTGACCAACTTAGAATTGTTCAGATGAATGGAAATTAAGCTTGATCTCTGTTCGTACGGACACCCTTGGTCTGACAACGCTTCTGATTCAAAAGCGAAACGCTTCTAATAAACTGCTCTTTCCGATTCATTACAAACTTTCTTTTTCATTGATACGAGATTATTAACGATAATAATCGAATCACGTGTTATTATCAGGCTCTTTATTAATCACACAGGTCGTTAGAGTATTTCTAATATTCACACAAGTATTTTCAAAGATATACACGAGTCACTTGAATCCAATCACCTTCAAATTACGCATGCGCAGCCGAATGAATACATCCATACACTATACAATAACCTAATTATTTTTCAAACCTGGGAACATTCATTAGTTATTTTATAAAACATTTTGAAATACACCGGCTAAATACGGCAATTTATTAGACAAAATCATTTCAAAATCAGCGCTTCGATTTACTGACGATATGTCATTGTAAAGAGTCGTGTTGGATGAACTAGACTATGAAGAAGAACTTCAACTATTTTTCTGAAATATGGCTGATCATTACTTCAGGCACAAACTTGAGAACTGACACGTGATCCACTAGATTCTGTTACTGGTAATCTGTTGCGATGATGTGGAAAGTGAAATCGGTTAGCTTCCGTTTCTGAATGCAATTATTTTTGGCCTCCTTTGGTCAATATGGACCATGGGTGCGCATCACAAACACACACTGGTTCCATGTTCCGCAACATTTTGAATGACTAAACAGTCTGATTCGGAAGCGATAATCTCTTCCGCAGCGCTCACCAATTTGTAGTATATAAAGGGTGCGTATATACAGTTTGTAGTAGACTGTCTGTTACAAAAACGTCCCACGAAGGTAGGAGAAAGCGAACAAAACAAAACGTGAACAACGGAACAGAAGAGCAGTAACGTAACACGGGTGAACGGAAAAATATCAAGGTCAATTGTTTTTGAGGTTCGGTAAAATACAGTTGTTACACCTTCAATTTCACTACTCATATATGTTAAAATATGCCAAAAGCTTTGTTATTGACCTTGCTGTAACTGAGAACGACTCACACGTTTTTTAACTGCAAGAGAATGTTGATTCTGAGCTATCATATATTTATGAAACGTTTCATTATTTGTTTTCAGTGTGTGTTTAAGAAATTTTGTTTTTTCATTATTTCATCGAAATACAACTGAACATTAGAAAAACCCACTAATGAGGAAGTTATCCTAAATTCACTACCTTCATGTATTGTATGTTTGGAGCCATACATAATTCACAGCGAATCGAATCCGTAGATGTAGTTGTGCAAACGCTTAAAAAGTAAGTTCTAATCAACATATGCATATGCGCATAACAAGTAGCTTATCATTGCAGTGCCACTGCATCCAGATTTGCAGTTTTAGTTTTTAGAATACGATACCATAAACAATATGACGTAATAATCAGCTGTTTCGATACTGCCTTTAGGTTGAAGATATATCACATAAAGCCTGAACTTCAAATAGGAAAACGTTTATGCCGTACTGATTCTAGCGGTACGATGAGCTTCTTAATCAAGATCAACCCGAGCGCGTGGAAAATGCTTTTCTGCCAATCGGTGTGGAGACTGTTGTACAAATCGTACTACTCCAATCGAAACGATTAGCCATGCAAAAAGATGTGAAGAACTTGCGATGCACAACCGTTATAGACATTGACCAAAGAAGGTCGACGTGTGTGTTCAGATAAGTAGTAATCGACATCACCCACTCGTTTTATTTTATTGATAGTAGTAAATCATATGCGTTATCGATCAAAAATAGAAAATTGTATATCGACCACGGATACGATGTATATCATTTTGTAGTCAGAACACAGCCAAATTGGGTGACTCTGAGGTAAACAAGCATGCCGCCGACCCGAATACCGATAAAAGAACCAAATAGCGGTAACCATATTCTGTAATTCTGTTTATTCGTACTCAGATAGTCGGTCAAAAAGTGGCGCTAACGAAGAAGCCATTGCGATCGTCACTGCGATTCTAGTCCAAGGATGCAGCGATCTCATGTTATTTTCTTCGGTACGATTGTACCTGGTAGAGCTTTTCACAATGTGACTTTGTGGCGAAGAGTGCAAAAAGTCCGAAAATCACAAATACAAAAGTGAACGTTAGCACAATCCACAAGTGGACTGTCTGGGATTGGATTATCGTGTCCATCTGAAAAAAGGACATTATAGTTTATACTGCATTTTTTATCTAGAATACAATCAAATATTAAAGGTAAATAAATAAACTAGATGATATTCATGCAAGTTAGAATTCTTTTCATCAAACTTGAATTAGTTTTATTGATTATTAGTGTTAATTCATAAAGGGTACCTTTTCAATTGTCTGTTTTGTGTTTTCTGCAATTTGTTGAAATTTTTACATGATATAATCTTTTAACAAAAGTCAAATGCACGTATTTGTAGAAAGTGTTTTTATTTAATGAATCAGGTTTTGACAATCATCATATACTGGTGTACTCTTCGATGAGCAATCAATAACTCTGCTAGGACACAAGAATAAATCTAATGGTATTATCTTTTTTCGCATTCTAAGAAAGTGACTTTTGTATTCAGATATTTCTGACAAGTTGATATTTGTTCACCGCATGGGTATGTGATTCAATTATGCATCTTTCATTCAAAAGGTTGATGGTTTGATCTTAAAATGGATATGAAACAAATCTTACTATCTTCGAACAACAAACAGCCAGAAACTGGTTGTTTAGTAAAAATGCAGAGGATGTGAGCAGCACCATACATTGGTCGTTTTACATGAGGCTTTCAAGAGCCAGACCAAGCATCACTGTGATTCTGTGTTTGAACATTGTGGTTTTAGTTTCAGAAACACTATGTAACGGTAGATGCAGTGTCAAACCATGCTCACTACTTTTACCTGTTACAAGAATCAAAGGACAACACACAACTAGGAACCGGTTGATGTGTGCATGTGCGTTGCTACACGATGTCTGACCATCGTTGTATGCTTCGATTTGCTCACGTCGGAAATTGACTTATCCTGCGTTTTTTGTGAGATTGGTCTATTCATTTGAAAAGCACGGTGACCCAACGTTGACCCTCACCAGAACGCTTGGTGCATCCAGGATGGGATTATATTTCTACGGAAAAACTAGATTCGTTCTACTCTCATGATATGCATGTTTACAAACTGCAGATCATATCAAAGCAATGTTACTTGTAACAATGACTTTTGTTTGAAAAACTTTGAGCAAAGCGGTAAGAGAAATTCGAGCTACAGATTGGCATGTAAGCCACAAACTACTCTGTGCCAACAAAATGGAATCGATTAGTTTACTGAATTAACATCCGCAGTACACTGAAATTATCACTGCGAGTAGTTGGATGAAGATAGCCACATGTGTATAGATTACAGAATGGACGAATTACAATTTGAAATGACAGATTTTAAATTTTATGGCCGTTTATGTACACCCGACGTAAACAAGAATATTCAAGTTTGCAGTTGTATTGCTCAAGCGTGAGTTACTATAAGAAATAAATTGAAAACAAAGGTATTCATTGAGAATCTTAATTTGAACCAAACATTTTGTCAAACATTCCAATTTGCCATGTATGAAATCAATTTACAGCACGTTTTTTAAGGATTTTTTCGTTAAATATCCACGCTGTCTGTTTGACAAATGCAACATTTATTCGCATCAAAGGATGTAAATTTTGGACGCGCGCTGTTTAAACTATTTACGAGATACTGAGTTTCAGAGTGAAACTTTTGTTCTAAAAAGTTAGATTGCGACAATTTTTAATAAACTGGATCATATATTGAAGTTATCAATCAAGACGGATCAGAAGCATCGTGCAGTTGACAGATTGTAATCTGATGTAGATACCTGTTCGTCCTTTTTTTAATTTTGTGGCGAAATTATTATAATCGCTGGGAAATTGTGTATACTAATGAAGTCAATTTCTTCTTCTTCTTCTTCAATATTGATGTTGGTTGTTTCTCGAATGTTTTCTTCGTTGATAAATGCAAATATCGGCATTTTAAGGTTAAATGGCAGCAAGTAAATAGAATAAGTTTGGGTTCCGCGAGTATACCAAGGGCATGTACGTTGAATCCAGTATATTTCTTTCTAACATTCCCGACACTTGCAATCTACAACCGGTTTTCTAATTTTGTCTGTCATCAGGTGCGAACTGTAAGATTCAGCTCGGTTATCATGGTAATAGTGGGAGAGTGTTATACAAAGTTGTAATTGAATGCTACTTCACGAAAAGAAGAAGTTCTGAGCAAAAATGTTTAACATCACAAGGAGCCAAAACTCTATAAAGCACGGAAAGGCTTAAGCGTAATCTGCACCAATATTACTGAGTCATAAACTCCGCTCTTTCAAGCAGGGCTAAAACATGACCTTGAGAATTGGTTAGGTATTAGCAATCGAATTGGCTTAGATGATATACACCCGGCATCAGTAACTCGGCTCGCTCGTCCCCAGAAATCCCCGAATCAAGACAAATCACGTTTGCTCAGGATAATTTTGCCAACGAAAAGGACATGGAAAATGTCCTACTGAATTCGTATTTGTTCTGAGCACAAAGTGACTCACACCACCGTATATATGTTGAAGTACTTTGGTGGGAAAGTCAGCGTACGCCAAATGGTCGGGATCAAGCAGAATCAAGGAATATTATTCTGTTCAACGTTCCAGAAAATACAAAGAAAAAAGCACGATCGTTAACAATGGTCATTTATTGCCGAGATTATAGGTCCCCTAAATTTTGTAGTCGTCGACATATACAGAATACCTTGTCCACCGAGCTATCAAGGAACAGGCTTAAATCCACTTAAGGTTACATTTTTGTCATGTAGCATGGTGGATGCTGATGCTGTCAAATTGCAGCGTTCCGTTGCAAAACCATCCGCGACTGACATATAGTCGCCAGCAAAAATATCTCAACTTGTTTCAACAAACGACAAAAGTTCGACGTCGACAGCGTCGGACCAACAAATACTGTTACTGACTCGTTGTTACATGCTAAAAGCTTAATAAAGTGTCTCTATGCGAATGCACAAAGTTTGTTTAATAATTGGCTGAACTAAGCCAGCTGTGCAAACGATACTCAACAGACCTCGTCGCTGTTACTGAAACCTGGTTTCAATCTTGTATGACTGAAAGCGAACATGATACTACATGATACTATTAGGGAACGATCGTTCACGAAAAGGTGGTGGTGTGGCTCTATACTGTCACGAACGTCTTCAGTGCATGAAGATTCACGATCCCAACCTCGAATCAGAAGATATATTCTGGTATTGCCTTACACGGAAGTCACAGGACGACTGAATCATTGACATAATATACGCCCATCCGGCTTCGACGGATGCTCAAAACGACTGGTTATTAGAGGCTCTACACTATGCCGGAGAGATGCGAAGCTCCCAATTACTGGACATGGGGGACTTTAAGCTTCCTCATCTTTTTAACAGATCAGATCATCCGCGACACACACTTGTTAATAAAATCCGTCAGCTGATAGACATGTTTCCACTGCATAACCATGTGTTCTACTTAACTCACGCAGTTGAGCGTGTTGACTAAATTTCCTCCCTCGGATGGAGTGATCATTTTGTGTTAGGCTTTGAATATGTATGCAGCGCAAGACGAGTATGAGATTCCGCAAAACGTTTCAGAAGGATCGAATACGTGAGTTTACGTGACGCGTTTGAGTAAGTAAATTGGTGAGGTCTCGATTATCACAACACGGAAACATATAATTTTGCAACATTATAAGCTGTACGCACAATTGTCAGACGTTTAGCCATGCACGTGTGAACTGCAGTGTAATTTGACCTTGACCGATTTCACGCTGTTTTGATTGATGATGTTCCAATTGTGTTCGCCCAACTTGCGTAGTTGGTGTTGGACGTTTCGTCATCAGGTTAGATGACATCAGTGAATCTTTTATCGAGGTTTCGCGTAGTCGGAATTATTTGGGTTTATTGCATCTTATTCTTGTTCTTTGGTTCAAAAGAATTCAAACTACGGGACGCACCGAAAGAAGTTTTGCTAATGATGTCATCTAGCATGATGGCGATACGTCCAACACCCACTACGCGAGCTCTGCGAGCACAATTTGAACTTCATCCACTCCCTGAGCTACGAATATTTTTACCTAAGGCAGATTTATCTTGTCTTTGTCTAGATGACTTGAGACCCCTAGAATTATAATAGACTGGTTAGTGAGACTACCGATTAGAGGTGGTGGTTGGAGTGTTACTTAATGACGTTCCCTGTTCTGACTAATACCTTCGACCTGACGATGCTTCTGTGTCAGAAGTGGAACGTTGAAAAAAATGATCCAACCGATTGTTTTTCAAATTTTGTTTTCATTATTATGACTACTCGATCAGTCCCAAACTTCATTCAACATTTTGCGATAAATAAATTTTCAAAAATTATTCATAAATTTTTTCCATTTGAAAATTCTACTTCCATACTCTTCGTGAAATTCAAACCCTTGTGTATAAAAAGGATATAATATATGCGTCGACTGTTTGCCAACGATGAACATCCAAATAAAACCCACCACTTGTCGCTGTATTTTGGATCGTTTAACCGCCCTTCTTCCCATCGATAAATACAAAAACCGATCGCATGGTCTTGGACGACATGGCCTTCGTTCATATTGCCGAAAAGTTTCTCCGTCCTCAATGGACAATCCCATGTCCGCGGACCATTCCAACATCTGGTGACGACAATCCGAGGACTGCCCGATACAGTCCCGGTAGCGTGTGCGTTGCCGAGTGCCCCAACGTGGAGTTGCTTGACTTGGGTTCACCAACTCGTGGACCACACTGGGTGGATGCTGCGTCAAAGAGGTTTGGCAGGCCGGCTCACAGTGAGACCACGGGGACCATGGTGTCCAGCTGTTCAACACAAGGGGATGTTCACACTTGTCGCCGCCCCAACCGACATCACACACACATCGAGCCACCACGGAGGGACCTCCTCCAGCCCAGATGAAGGGTTCCCGATTCTGACGTCCTTTCAGTTCCAACATTGTTCCCAAATCAGACTGCATGTTTCATTGCGAGAGGGTTTACGATTGATAATTATTATAATAGGATTATTTCAAACAGCTTGGTTTGAGAATTTTGCAACATTTTCTAGTTACTTAGCTGGTTTACCTATAGAGTCTTTTTGAAGAATACTCAAGCATTTATGTTCATATACTGGCAATAAATAAACAATATTGATCTATGTCACAAAGCAAGATATATACAAAATTATTTCTTTTGGACAATTGAGTTAATCGCCGGATTCATGAGCAAGAAACCATACGGTTGATATTGTGGAGGTGTATAGTGTATTATCGATGTGTACTAATCATAAGCTTTCGGTTGATATACAATAAAGCAATCCACGAATCAACACGCGAATAATGAAGTATTTTAGCACCGCCGCTGGACCTCATCTGCCTCTCAAGATTGATGGCGAGAACTTGAAGATGGTGAACACTTTTTGTTACCTTGGTACGTCCGTGCTACCGTCAGGCCAAGCTAGGGATGAGAAACCGACCCGTGTACAAGCTGCACGCACGGCGTTTTCGCGACTGCGTTAAGTTATATTTAGCCGTAGGGAAATCAGACGACGTACAAAGCTGCGCGTTTACAAAGCGGCGATTCGCCCAGTTCTAACTTATGGATGCGAGACGAGGACTGTGCGGGTGGAGGATATGCGGAAATTAGAGGTTTTCGACCACTGGTGTCTTCGACGCATCCTAAATGTTCGATGAAATGAGCGAGTAACGAATGACGAGGTTCACCACCGTTGTTTTGATATCCCTAGACTGAGTTCGATATCGCGACAACACCGACTGAGATGGTTTGGCCACATCCTGAGACGCTTGGGCGCTGAACTAAGCAGGGTGACACTATCGCCGACACCCTGCGCAGAATGGCGTTGTCGTCGAGCAGGACAAGTGAAGACTTGGCTCGCCATCGTGAGATCGGATGTGGAGCTGCTTGGTCTACGATCAGTTTACAGATGGCGTACGTGGGACCGGACCTGGCTTTAAATCTGCGCGGATCTCGCTTCTAACCGCCGAGTGTGGGTGGCTTCAATCCGTGACGTCAACGAAGCCGACTCATCCTCCAGGAGGATATATATATATATATAATATATATAAGTAACAAGTTAATTTAGATCAATTTTGGATCAAATTCACAATTACCACAGGTCCGAAATATGAGTACAAAAATGTATACGTAAAAATAATATGAATCAGCCCTCATGAGTGAGATGTATCTAAGAAACGATTTTTGAATATTCGGGAGCAATATCAGAAGTAGATCGTAGGTAGGGAATTCACTTCGGTAGTTTCGTTCGGAGTGCGTGGCATCGAAAATGCAATCATGATCTCGGATGTTGTTATCAGTTCAAAGTTGGAATATATTATTCATAGGGTGGGAATACAGTAATGAGGACTTATATGCAAGGATAGGATCGCCTTGCTTTCTGCTTCTTGAAAGAGTACTCAGGCGTTCAACGCATTGCATATTTTGCAAACCATCGACTAGCTTAGACACTAGATGACATAGACAGTACTGAATCCAAATAGATTAGATAACATTGATTCAGTCCCACTTACCAATACACACACACCATGTACACAAGCTTTCACCGCACACGGATCTATTTCACGCCAGCAATTGTCAAACAAGCGGCCTGTTGGGAAACCGTCCGAAGGTATTCGATCGTAGGCCTCGGTGCATTCACAGGAGTACCGCGCGAGTTTCGCGTGAGGGATGCACTTGTTTCCCAAGTGGACGGCACATGCAACGTTGCCCGGTAGGGCATGGCCAATCGGCATGGTACAGGGATCTTTTAACTGCAAAAACGTTCACAAAAATTAGAACAGGATGGTCAGGATATTAGCCAAATTGATGGCATTCTATTCATAAGGAACGCCGTACATATATACACCGAAATTATGGACTCTATACGCCAGTTATTCATATGATTGACACTGCATTACCAAAACTAGCTATTCCTAGTAATTCATGTTGTTGTCGGTCGATCTCGACCATGGACGTACATCACAATCGCATGAATGTTCATGTTCTACAGCTTTTGGAATGACTAAACAGTCCGATTCGGGAGGAACAATCTCACCCGCAGCTCTTGCAACGATTGTCAGAATTCGGTTGTATTGCATCAGTTGCACGCTGGCAGTGTGATCTGCGTTCAGCAGCCAAGTAATAATTCATGTAGCTGCCGGTATCCGGAACGTGTGAACCCCACAAACTCTATGCTTAATATCGAAGTGCTGGATGCTGAACCGCATACCGTCGAAAAAATCTGGGCGCGTGATTGGCTTTTAGCCACCCTCAGCCATGTGCAACTTGAACTGGAACTTTTTTGATTGAAGTGTAATTAAGTAGTTATATTTATGTTATATTTATAAGTGATTCTGAATGACTCCTGGCTCATGATTTTGCATCAAATTATGGAATTCGCGTTTTTACTTGCAGGGATTCCTGAAAAATATCCATATGGCCTTGTCGTTGTTATCTCTTATCATTAATCGGAGGCTTGATGCCTATTTGCTGTTTCATTATCGTGAAATGGTCAATGTTCAAATTAACCATTGACGTACAGAATGTTTCAGCTATTCTTGCTACTCACCACACGCCAGGGTATGGTAAGGAACCTAAGCTGGGCATAGGTTTCCAAAGTGCGAGTCCCTCATTTTGAGTGTATTTAGGAAATTTTCGCTCAAGATATTCCCAAGGATCATGAATACATACTTGAGACCAGTCATGGAATACGGTGTGCAGTCATGGTCTCCGTGGCACAAGAAAGATATGGAACTTATGCAGCGAATCTATCACCGCTCAACAAAACTAGTTCACAGCATCCGAAACAAACCATATAAAGAAAGGATAGCTCAACTGAATCTGTTTGATTTTCCCTATCGACGAATCAGAGGAGACCTTATCTTACTTTACAAAACATTCCATACCCCGAACCATCCCTTACAGGATTTATTCACGCGAAGGGATACGAGGAATTATCGGACCCATGAATATGTGCTGGTCGTACCCCATTCCCGCCTGAACTGTAGAAGGTATTTTTACTCTGTCCGTGTCTGTTTTACTTGGAACAGTTTACCTTCAACCGTTGCTCACGCCACTAGCTTGCATGACTTTAAAACGAAATTAGACGAATTTTTATTGCATTATTCGTTTCCAGAACACTTATATACTGTTTAATCTATGTTCTTATATTGTTTATACACTTAAATTTCAATTTTTACCATCCTATGGTTGTTGTTAGGCCTGTTGCTTTTTAGACCAATAAAAACCTTCAATTACCTTGAATTACCTTGAATTAAATGTCAATATCTTCACAGCCATGTCATCGCTACTCATAAAAATATAACAATTTGGAATATACTGGAACACTGGACAACGGGCATCTTCAGTATTAGCTTCATGCTTTGAATCACATTCATGTTGTGAATCGGCTAAAACGGGCGAGAAATTAGACCAAATGTTTCATTTTATATCAAACCATTTACAACCGAGCGGTTGTTCGTAGTGACAAGGGTTGTAAAAACAAATACTGAAGATGGGAATGAGTAAAGTGGGATTTGAAACATTCTTTTAGCGGACTCGACGAAAGTGATCCCCAAAAAAGAAGTATTATATTAGTCTAACTTGGAAGTAAGCGTCTCAGTATGTTCAACCAATGTTGTGCTCACTAATGCCAATGGGACGGACACAACACTAAACCAGCCACTGGCTCAGATCGACAGTGACCTGAAGTGCTCTGATAATTTTAGATATAACTTTCATACTTTTTATCCGATCAGTGTGATTATTGGATATTTATGTGAAAGTTTGCTACGAAGGATCTACTCATACAAGAATAACCTATCCACGATTTGTCGTTCTTTGTATGCAGCAACAGTGGATTTTGTGCTCTTCGTTCGTTCATTGATTTCGCTTCTGTGTTTCTGCTGTCAGATTTACCCATCTGTGTTTACCGCTGCCGGGAACTACTCGGAGGAATACACAAAGCGCGGTTAATTTCATACCACAATTCTCAAAGGGGGACTGACAACTCGCAGATAAATCTGGTGACAAAATATACATAGAACTCGTCACTTCAAGCAAACCCTACACAATACGACACCAACCAACCTCGTACGTAACGATTTTCTTACCGCTTTGTGTGTACTTTTGTTTGATTGCGTTGAAATGATACGATCTACTCATGGCCAAACGATCGAGAATCTTATAAAAGACCAATATATTGTGGTGCTCACATCCCCATCCCTCACACACCACTACCGGTTTCTGGCTGTTTGCCGTCATCATGTGGAGACAGTAAGATCAGGTTCAGTGATAATGGGATAGTGGTAAACAAAGTTATACTTGTATGTCACTGTTCGTACAACGAACCACAATGTTCAAATACAGAATCACAAAATGATTCTTGGTCAAGTACTCAAGGCGCTTATAAACGACCAATATATTTTAGTTATCGCATAACCATCCATTACACACAACTACCGGTTTCAGGCTGTTTGCCGTCATCAGGTAGAGAGAGTAAGACCACATTATATTGGTCTTTTATAAGCGCCTAGAGCGCTTGACCAGGAAGTACTTTGTGATTCTGTATTTGAACATCATGGTTCTTTGTAAGAACATGGTTGTTTTATCATGGTGTACATTCATGTTAGTCTGATACATGTGAACACTGTGAAGGTCGATGGACGCTGTAGATCACTTTTGTAAAAGTTCATAGCTATCGTGGTCAAGGTTACACAATGATTTGCAATTTCTAATGAAATATCACGTTCGTATCAACCCTACGCGGTGAGGTCAAACAGAGGTGTTAGGTGGAATGCTCCCCAGTTATGTTCGCTTCCTTGACTATTACTTTAGCTGACAAATCTTCTTTCTCAATCTATCTTTACTCTTCTCAATCTTGTTTCTTTCTCTTAACCAAAACGTTACTCAAAACTTTCCTCATCGATTTCTTTCCATTATGAATATACACTATCGGTCTCAAACATATTCCAATCAATTGATGTTTTACGCATGCCCGCAAATCGTTGGTTATTTACCTTGTCACACACAGTTCCGTAATATTGCGGCTTGCATAAACAAAAATACTCCAGGTTATCTGGATCCGCTCCGGTTGTGCCAATCCGCAGTGTGCCATTTTTGTTGCAAGACGGAATTAAGTTCTTTGCCATGAATTGACAACGCTTAGACGCTGGGAACATCATGTTATGAGACTGGCAACCACAGGAATAGTCCAAACGGTGGTAGAAATGATCTGTAAAAGTGAAAGTGCTTGCTTAATAAAAAAAAGTACATTTAAAGTTGTTATAGATTGTATACATGTACATCGTTTGATAACAAAATGGTGGTTGTCGTTGTATTTGTGTGGTATAAAAATAGAGTTTTCGTCAATCTTCGAATTCAGATAATTTAAAAATGTATTGTAATATAAGCCTGAATCCATGTGTGCTTCTTGGATTCTGATATTTAAGGATTAACATTGTATTTTGCTGAAGAATTTTGACTGTTTGTTCAAACGTTCCGCACTACATACAAAATCAAAGACAAGTACCGCATGGTCACACTTTCTAAGTGGTGCCAGGTATTGAATATCCTCTACCGCAGTTGCCTCATTCGTTAAGACAAGGTCAAGGGGTGAAGGTCGGTCAAGACCCCGTCTGCGAGTTGGCTGATCAACGTGGTTTTGCAGTGAAGCAATTTCGATAAGCTCCTTGAATTTATGTTCAAACGAATGCAAGGAGTGTTCACTTCGTGAAAACAAATGCGGGTGATCAAAATCGCCCATGATCAACAATTGAGTAGTCTGGCAGTTTGTGATGTATTCTAAGGATTCGATTAGCTTATAATTAAAGCAGCTCTCAAATGATGGCGAGCGGTAAATGATGTCGATCTTACATTCGTCTCCATTCTCTAGATTTACTGAACACCAAATCGTATCAGGAAGGCTGAGGTCAGGATTATCGATTATGTTACACTGCGCTAAACGTTCATGAAAATGGACTACAACTCCACCGTCGGATTTTAGGCGATCTCGGCAGAGTAGTGACATTTTCGGAATCGAGAGCTCAGCGTCAGTCATGTAGGGCTTGGACCAAGTCTCTGCAACTGCAACCAAATCGGGTGAACGTCTGTCACAAAGTTCGCATAGTTCAGCTAATTTGTTGGTTAAACACTGAACATTCATATGTGTGTACTTAATCGTATTCATATCATCATGTTGGACTATATGAGGGAAAGGGAAATCTCTTATGTACATTAGAAAGAGGAACGATCGATGATGAATATCGTGAACGTGACAAAAAAGTGGTGTTCACGAATAAGAGAAAAAATCAGAATTGAATCCGAAGATACACTTCGGTAGTTGATAGCACGATGTTGAAAATGCAACCATTCCATGGTGAAGAATGAGATCTTTCCAATGGCATCAATCCCGTTGAGGAATTAAAGAATATTATCAGCGTTGCACGCGTGGATCAAATATGGGAAAACCACGAGAAATCCAAATTCGCTCGTATTATCAAATACCACTACGAGAGTGGTATATCCAGAAAGCAAGGTATAATATATCCACGTACGTGTAAGTGTAAAAGCAGTATATCCTGATAATTAGGAGATCAAAATAATGCGACCACACGACACGTATTATCTCTTGTGAAGCCTCGGTAGTTTTGCCTGCACATCAGCTATAAATACATATATAACTAAAAATCCATACATTATTCCAGTTTCATACTAGCAATACCAAGTCAGCAGCTTACTTTTCGTTTTCCGTACTCCTCCCCCATTTGGCAAGCGCAACACGTCGTTTAAACACAATTGAGAAGATGCATCAAACAAGAATGCCAGTGGTTGTATTTGAGATATAATCGAGTGTATCTTCCATAGTTTCATGGTATAGGTGGGGCACAGCTGTCGAATTTTCTGCTCCTTGATTTCAATCATTCATAAAATAGATCTTGCGGGATTATGACCATTTTTCATTCTGCATACATGAGCAACTCAGCGTAACGGTGCTGTCTTAGTAGGCTGAACAAGCTTTATAAATCGCTTTAGAAAACACTTCTACAATCGTTACTTTTCCCACGACACCCGACGGATCCTCCGTTAACAGAGTGTTGAAAGTTAGCAATAACACGGTACTGCTAACTGGGTAAAGTACGCCTTGCGCAAAGTTCTACGCAATACCCGATTGGATTCGGTTCTTTAAGAATTAACATCTAAGAGCTGACAGATATATTATGCCTAGCATTGTGACGTTTAATTTGAATCATTTTAACATTTATATTATCGTAGATTCGTATCGTTATGCTAGAACTGTACAACTAGAGCGAGTCGTATCTCATTGATATTTTGTGTGTTATGTTTTGTTGACATGTCACCCTAGTTACGCTTAGCTCTTAATAAACAAAATTCAACAGTGAACTTTTAAACAAAACTTTAGCATTATGCTTCGACTATCAATGTGTTTGCGGAACGCCTAAATCCTTTAATTCAGTGTTTAAAGCGGCAAACATCAGAAACTATTCTCTGTTAAAAAGTGCCTTCATAATAACAAACCTTATACTAGCTTGACAATCACACGCTTAAGTGGAGTAAATCGAAGAACCATCTCAGTATCTGGGTTTTCGGAATTTGAAAAAAATTATGCGAGGCCGTCAGTACACGTCGATGCAGCGAAATATGCTAGTTCAGAGGAATTTTCGTACGCTCCGCACCGCACTCAAAGGTACTCAATTCATACCTACTCTCAGTTGTGTACTATACAGAGACAGCTTAGACGCCATGGATGGAAATAGACATCCCGATACACGGAAGAATTTATCACAAGGTAACTGAAATGGCGAGAAAATTGTATATCAAACTACTATTCGAGCAGCGACTAACTACACGCAGTGTGCACTCTTATGCGCAGGCATATCAGAGTAGTTCTAACTCCGGTATACCAAAAAATCCATACGGCGTCCTACTCATTCAGATAACTCTTTAAAATTAGCTCATGTGTCCCGACCAGCAGTCACAATCTAAAAATTCAAAATCCATATACCCGGTGAAACTGTCGCCTCTATATTAATCTGGCCCATGTATGCTTTTTGTGGAAGAGTTTACCGCCAGAAACGGTGTCCTCTCCGAACGAACAGATCTTTCAAACGAAATTTTCGTTGTATACCAAAACAAATTTAGTCACACATACATCCGCGTCCGACATTGCCACACTTCATGTAAAACCTGGGATTACTTTTATTTCTCCTTCCAACCACATGGATGGAAACATGAAAGTAAAATTATATCACAATGGTTTTGTAGAGATATTTGCTTTTTCCTCATAAATCTTCAATCTTGAATCTACGCGAAACTGGAAAATCAGTTACATATTGACCATGTTTAAATTCCATTTACTACCGGATTTTCCTATCAAAACTTGCTAACCAGCTAAGTTGGACTCAGATTGAAGATGCGCGAAGAACGATTACAATACTTCGATGAAACTCACTTTGCGTTGGGCGGCGACATACGGCGCTCGTATACGGTATGTATCCTCTTGTATACGGGCAAGACATCCAGGGCCATTCGACATTTAGCTCTTCTGCCACGCCAGTGGGGTCTCCAGGTGGACAAAATTTCGGACAAAACCCAAAGTGATCCGGATAGACCGAGTACATTCTGGATGCCAATTGTGGTAAACCGCTGAAGTATTGTCTTCGAAGGCAGAAAAATGTGATCAAATGCACGCGACCCGATTGTGCGTTAATCTTGAATTTGGCTAGCAATTGTTGATACGCTTTGTCTTTCCTTGCCAGCAATCTGAGTACGAACTCAACCGCGAACATGGCGTAACGGTAGTACTCGTCGACAAATTCCAAGGTATCTGTGAAGGTTGTTTGTTTGCAAAAGCTCTCATTGTGCTGTTTTTGATAGAATGATATTCGCTGCATGCCTTTGGTTGGATTAGTGGGTGGATATACCACAGGGAGGAGTTCCGATCCAATCGACCCAGGCTCGGGTCCGTAACGCTCGATTAGCCAGAGATGTGGTGGTAAGGTCCACGGGTCAATCAGAAACAAACGAATGGGAGTAAATCGGAAGTCGTCTTCTTCCGGGCGTACGGTTAGCATCAATGTGAGATACAGTATGCACACATAATTCTGGCAACGATAAAAGGAGTTTAGGTAAACCCAAATGTTGATAAACAAGTTGCGGTTTTGAAGCACTGTTGGATAAAGTTGGCACGAATAACCTATTTGAGCCCATTTGCCCACACACAGATGAAAGGGTTACACCCACGGGCTCAAAAAAAATCTCCAGATCTGCATGCATTTCCGTCACACACACACTCATACGGCTGGTTGTGTTTTGTTTGTACTCATCAGGTAGGGTCAGTAGGATCATGCCTGGAAACAATGGACAGATGATAAACAAGTTGAGCGTGCAAGCTTCTGTTGGATAAGGATGTACCACAGAACTGTTCAATAAAACCATGAACAATAATCCGTATTTGCATGCCTTTCAAACACTTATATTCACACACTACGACCGGTTTCGTGCAGTTTGAACGCACCAGGTAGGGACAGTAAGATCAGGATACGCGTGCTATTAAAACATTGGAGGAATGGAAACAAGTTGAGCTTGTAAGCCACTGTTAAACAGAGCTGGTACGATCAACCTGTTCAATCACACACGAAATGTCGATAATTGTTGTGATTGATAGTGCCAATTAATAATACTGTCGCTGCTAAAATAGCTCCATGGCATGTTTTTAGGAGGGCACCCTACTTACGAGTTCGCAACGGAGGAAAATGGTTGTTGAGTAAGTCATGTTGTACCTCAGCCACAAACCCCATGTTTATTAAAATTCAAATTCAAATTGTGACTCGCCCATGACAACAAACATCCGGCGTTCCCACTATGCACCCTCCCACGATTATGGTGTACCTTCACACATTCCCTCTGTGGTTACCATATAAATACAAACCATGTCCACGGTGCAAACGCACACACTGGGCACTTGGACCTTGGACTCCCGGCCAACGTTCCATTCCGGTCTTGTACTGTTTTCCAGGTTGTTGGGTTAAGGACAGCGCAACGACAGTCTCTGCTGCAACATCGACTACTCATCCATTATAACACATGTGTTTGGACATCTGAGGCATTTAAAGTGAATGCTGCTAAATGCATTATGTAAGCATTACGGTAAGAGAAGAAGAGAGAAAGAAGGTACCGCTCGTTCTGACCGAGCAAATTACCTCCCAGTTTCACTTCATCCAGTGCTCTCAAAAGTTATGGAGAGAATGGCGTGCGAAAGGATTGTGGTTCATTTTGATTCCTAAAACTTGTTGTCCAGAAAGCAATATGGATTTCGGAAGTCTCGTTCTTGTCTGAATAACATACTGGAGAAAATGAACGACTGGATGTAAGCAGTAGATGTGGATGGTTGCATGCATGGGTGTTAATCGGACATATCAAATGCGTTTGATCGGATGGACCATTCTATAAACCTGAGCAAGCTGCAGGAGGTTGGTATTAATGGGTGCCTTCTCACCTGGCTGAGAAGCTAACTTTTTGATCGCAAGGAAAATGTACGTATCGATGGTGTGGTGTCTAGGGACATAGAAGCAACTAGCGGTGACCCACAAGGTCCGATATTTGGCCTGCCGAACCTCGTCACAGCTAAGATGGTTCTTCTTGCTGAGGGTGCTAAACTTTGGATGTGAATCAAGTCAAGGGTGGACTGTTTGCGCTTACTGAGAGATTTGGCAGCTAGTCAGAGAGGAACAGCTTCCATTCAACTTCAGAAAGTGCAAAATGTTGCAGATAGGTAAAAATATTCCATTCTCCAACAACATTGGATCTCAGCAAATGGAATGGATTACAGAAAAAATCACCCCGGCGTATGGATTAGTGGAAGTCTGAAGAACAGCAAACAATGCGAAACCGCGACTAACAGAGCTAGCCGCATGCTAGATATGCTCCGACGTATGTTTGACGTTTTTCTCTTGAAAAACCCCTAATGCTCCTAAATACGCACATTTACCGAGTGTTTGATTACTCAATGCAAGCTTGCGCACCATGGCTACCAAAAGGATTTAATAATCACCTATAAAATACTGAACACAAAGTTTCATTCTCTGAGGGATCGATTTTAATCTTCACTCAAGCCATACCACACGCACTAACGCATTGGCATTGGATATTCCACATTCTCACAAAACTGTCGTCGGTTCTTCTATTCGGTGAGCATTTGTTTCTTATGGAACTCCCTACCGTCAGATGTTGTACAATCATGTAGTGAAAGGATTTTCAGGTACAAACTGGATATATTTATGCTTAGTAATTCTACCCCACATCCAGTTTATATTAATTGAGCAACTTCACCCGACATTTATCGTAACGAATATTTTTCCAGCATACCGATACAATGCATGACATTTTTTTCTAACTGCGAAACGGTCGATCTTCCCAGTGCCTCCAGTCTTGTCTATATATTTATTGTCCTTATACGAATATCCTATGTTGTTGTACAGCTACAAGCTATTTATACCATTAAGTTTTGAATCTTGAAAAGTTAAAAGAATTGTATTCAATTACATGCAATGCACAGGAAATGTCATCAGATTTTCTATTGCTAATATGAATATGAATTCCATACTACGCTCACCAATCGGTAAAACATGAAGTAATCGACTTCTTGTTGCGTGATTTTGCTGCACGAATGACGAACTTCAATTCAGAAATCACATTTGGATACTTCAACGCGATTTACATTCGTGGAACTGCTGGGTTCTTTGTTGTAGATGCTTGCAGAGTTGTGACTGCGTGTACCTCCTCATGATGCTAGTAGATGTTCTGATCATGCGCTATTGTGAGGTCAGGCTTGATGCTAACGTGGATGCCGGTATTTTTTCTTGAATTCAAATTCAACGTTTGCAGTGAGTAGCTTATTTCCGCAGGAGCAGAATATTCTTACAACTCAATATAATATGGTTTGTGGTTGGGGGCAAATTTCGCTGAATGCCAGCCAGCATTTCAACTAAACGCACTCTATGTTTCTCTTTTAACAGGATGATAGTGAAGTTCATGTTTTCTTGGGGAATATTGACGCAGTGGTCTTTATTCTATGAATTTGATATGCACCAATTTGTTTCTAATGAAATGTTTTGCCTAACAAGTACAACAATAGTTGACTTTCGTTGTAATTGTTATGAATAATCCTAATCATGGAGGCAGGCTGAGATGTCAAGTTTTGGAAAAGTCAAATGTTTACTGAACTAAGTAATACGCGTCCTAACGTGAATAACAAAGTTTTTCATTAGTTTACGTTTTGTTTGAAATTTCCAGGATACCATTAACTCAGAGAGTCCTTCTCGGATAAGGTACAATGAGTAACTAGTAACACTAGATTGGGGATTGAAAAAGGGTGAAAGCGTTCGTGGATTCATGTTAAACGCGTTAACACATTATCCCCGTACTGTGCAGGGTTGTCTGTACGCTCAAGTTGGGTTACACAACGGTGGTTGCGGGAACAGCACGTGAGCATTGAATCGTGCGTTTTGAGTGATGGTCTTTCCAAACTTATCCAAATGTAGCACACAAGTTCAAACTTTGTTTATCTTTCCCCCATTGTTTCTAAACAGACATATCCTGACCGTTCGGTTCGAATACACATAGCAGGAAACCGGTCGTGAAGTGTGTAAGGTGGGAGTGCATGCGAATGCAGGTTTTGATCAAGCCTGTGGGTGTCGGCACATGTGATTGAACATGTTGGTCGTGCCAACCATACCTGGAAGTGGCATACATCATCGTCATCATCATCATCATCATCATCATCATCATCACAGACACCATTACACCGGTAGCGCGTGCCGAATGCTTAACTGCCACACAACCATGAAAAAGTAAAATCCTAAAAGATGGGGAAGGGTGGGACTTAAACTGCTACGGCTTCTATAGAAGAGTAAGCACAAACAAACAGGGAAGAGGTACCTAAACCTCGAATGGAACATGCATTCAAACACGTTTCGTGAACGAGTAGAGCGACATCAGCATGGCAGC
>JACCGJ010009658.1:0-25883 GCA_013407085.1 Atriophallophorus winterbourni | reverse complement strand
CGTGTTCGCGGACGCAAATCCAGCTTTAACCCAAAATTTGATCGTTAGCCATACGATAAAGTATTCTGTAGTTTAGCTCCATCATGCGTGATATCACTTCTTGGAAGTACAGCTAGTTTTAGATGACAAATTTGTTTACTTTGTTCCACAATAAACGGAATTTTTCCCAGGTCTATGATGGCCGGTTTTGCCGATGGTGTCGCCAAGCAATGTTTCGTACCTTTAACCACTTACGAGTTCTGCTTCTTAGTTTAAATTCGAGTTTTTTTTCTTGAGTTTCTGAGGACAAATTCGAAGCTCACTTCGATTGAATTCTTGAGATTTATGAGAGTAGCTATACCCAAAACGCGTACGTTGCTGGTTTCCGGTTGGCCGTTAATCGTGTTTTTAAAAGCATCACTCAACGTCATAGTGTTGATGCGCCTAACTGTTTTACGGGCATCATTTGTTCTTACAGCTTCAAACAGTTAGTCAAACTGGATGACGACGTGATCACTTAGTCCCAGTGGACTTTCGTAAGCAACGTTATCAATGTCGTGTTCATAGCTTGTCAGAACGAGATCCAAGAGTGAAGGTAAATCGGTTCCGCGGTATCGGGTATTACATGCATTGTGATTATAAAGTGGAATATCGTCTAAAACTCACTGAATGCGCGTTCGAGGGAGTGTTCTGGGTAAATAGTACTGCTCTGCAGATTCGGTAAATTGAAATCACCCATAATTAAAATTCCACAAGCGAACATGATGAAGAAGAAGCACGGAATCACATAATGCTTCCTGATCAAGCACTGATGGATAAGCGAAGTATAGTGTTACTCACATCCCCCGCACTTACACACCTCAGCAAGTTTAAGCTGTTCGTCATCATCGGGTGGTGACAGTATGTTTGGGATCACGGAGCCTTTAAACAGTGGATAAGTCGTAAACAATGTTAAAGATTGAAACCGCTGGTAAATATGGTTCGTATAACGAAGTGCATGATGACCTTGTGTTCCATACGGTTTCGCGTGATTGTACAGTCCGAATCTGGGGCAATAATCTTTCCCGTAGCATTCGTGGCGATAGCCAATATTCTGGCGATCGGAGCGTTTTTACGTCCTCGTGCAGCCAGCAACCGAAAGTTGTCTGTTGTTCTACAGCTTGAAGACGTCACTTCATGTTGTCTCAAAATGAATGGTTAAGAAACATTCCTAGGGTCAAAGTCCGAAGGTTTCATATTTCTTACTTTTTGCCGTAAGTGTGGCCCAAGAGGCATTTATGTCTGAAAAAACTCCTTTTGTAAACGGAAATCGATATAACAGTGGCATACAAGTTTAACTTTACCGCTTTTCCACTGTTTCAAGGCTCACTGAACCTTATCTTACTTTCTCAACCTGATGACGGCAAACAGCCAGAAACCGGTCGTGGTGTGTAAGGGATGGGGATTTGAGCGCCACAATACATTGGTCTTTCATAAGCGCCTCGAGCGCTTGGCCAGGAATCACTCTGTGATTCTGTATTTGTATATCGTGGTTCATTGTAAGAATCCTATATAACAGTGTCATACAATTATAACACTTTACTACTATACCACTGTTTCAAGGCTCACTGAACTTGATCTTATTGTTTCCACATGATGACGGCAAACAGCCAGAAATCGGTAGTGGTGTAAGGGATGGGGATGGGAGCACCACAATAAATTGAAAAGCGATTGACTTTCTCGTATATTGGGTTCACTTTAAGTCAATCTGGAATATTTGGAGTTAATTCTGAATTTGTTGTAAACCCGTGTCTCTTTGTGCGCTCATCTGTGGTGAAAAATCGTCTATCCAATGTCAAATCCACCAGAAACACTCCAGTTTCAAGGATTCAAGAAATTGTGTTTAAAAAAGCGAACGTTTTTTAACACCACATGATTATGGTATGTATGAAAATGCAAACATTTCCCTGTACATAACGTGTATATCGAATTTATGACTCATAAATGATGTCCTTTTGCATATGTGTGTTCAATTTTGCAATAAAATGTCCATGCACATTTGGTCTATCACATGTCCATTAAAAGATGGCCCTCACGTCAGTTGACGAACTTTTATCCATTGTGGTTCATCAATCTATTACGATATAATCTTAAAACGTGGATCTATTCTCGGTTTTTTTTAGCCGAATTGATGGTTGAAACCCCCGGACAAGAAGGGGAATTTTACTTAAATGACTCTGTGTACATTTAGTCAGTTAAATTTGAACATCTTCCCAGCGACTCTCATACACATGGGTTGTCGCAACATAGCCTTGGATGATCGGTATCGTCAACTTAGCAGTTATAAACTAAGGATCCTTCAACTACCACCCAATAAATGCTTCCGTGATATTGTTCGAAAGCAGTAAGGTCATTGCGGCTTTTGACAGGCATCGATTCACCTACGTTTGGTGTTCATAACGTCAACTGGCAATGTCACATCTCAACTGCAAATTCAACCGTGTTGCCTGTGTCGACCTACTCAGACGTCCAACGTTCCATTTGTATTTGTCGTCTTATTAAACAGAATTGCCATCCGACTAGCGGATCCCGAACGGCTTTCAGCGCCAGATATAATAAGTGATGCGCCAATCCTCAACCGAGAAAAAGACCATTTCGGGCACGTTTGTTGGCGCTTTCGTAGCAAACGTTTCACTTAATGTGAATGGTATTGCTTGTGGCACAATTTTAATGGTTACCGATATAGGAAGGAATCCCGTGATTGGGTACTAAATAGACAAAACATTAATAGACAAAGAAATTTGAGTGGAATCGGTTAGAGTAGTTTTTGGGTAACGTTTCACTTATGACGCAGAAGCTTCGTCAGACCAAGGGTGATAGTCAGGACAGGGAACATGATTAAGTAGCGCTCAACCCACCACCACTTATTTGACCTTACCGCTAAACAGCCTATAGTACGCTTACCGTGTGTCACGTCTCGTGGGAATGACCAGGATCAGTTATCGATTTTCCTACCCAAAAACTACTCTAACCGATTCCACTCAAGTTTCTTTGCATTATGAATGCACGATCGGTCCCAAACATATTCCAATCGACATTAATAGACGGTTTTCTGTTTGTCCAATTGGCCATTACTAGTCTGTGATTGTGTTGGCTAGGTGTACCGATTGAGCTGCTCAAGGTCATTTAATTTAACCGTTCAAGGTCAGCTGACGTTAAAATCTCGCCTCCTTCCTGTTTACCACGAGGGATCACACGCTCAAGCGAAGCGAAGTGCTTGTTCATGCAACTAGCAATGTTTTATAATTTTGTTTCATATATCCATTATTCACGTGACCCAATCTAATATTTACGCACGTTCCAGGGGTTAGAACCCATTGCAGTTTGTGTTCAACATTGCGGATCCACGCGTTGCCAAGAAAACCGCAGCCCTTCGTCGGAGCCTCACTTGACTACATAAAATAGCCATAAAACGTATTGCATTTGTTACACTGATCAGCGCTGTTGAACAAACGGATGTTTGTTGTCTCCGGTTTAGAGGTAGTCGGATTAATCAATTATATATTTATTGTGATGAAATAAATTAAGAGAACTCAATGTGATACCATGTTAGTGTGTTGGTATAATTTTGCAAATGGACTGTGCTGCCTAAACCCGGACACATTTCTTGACAATTTATATGCGTCATATACGTGTCGTCAGTTTTCAATATATGCCATACGTACGCCATACGCGTCTCGGGTGATTGCGGATGAGGGATCTTACACAATGGAGAATGCGAAGCAATTTTATCCTAAAGTATAAAATTCCTAATAATTGTTCCCACCCCACGAATAATACAATTCGATTTTGAACTGTCAGCAATATTCTGGAACAAAATTGTCGCAGGTAATTTTCAATGCGAGCGTGTTTTGTTTGGAATTCAATACTTAACACATTGTTCAACTCTACTAGTTCAGTATTATTTAGAACGAAACTTGATGATTGTATGCTGAATTAATCATGGCATTGCCCTCATCTCCTGACAAACATTTCTCAGCTTAACCCTCTGACATCGAGTTTCATAGGCAGCAACTATAATAGTACTTTTAGCCGTGCTCGCATCCCCTGCACTTGCACACCACAACCGGTTTCTAGTTGTTTGCGGTCATCAGGTTGATACATTAAGATCATGTTCATTGAGCTGTGAAACAATGAATTAGTGGTAAACAAACAATATATTTCGGTGCTCACATCCCCATCCCTTAGTGGTAAACAAATTCGTTCTTGAGTGGATCTAAGTCGACCGATCAATAAAAACGACCAGTTTTGGAAGTGCTCACATCACCCAGAACTTACATACCATAACCAGTTTCTGTCTGTTTGCCGTCATCAGGTGGAGACAGTAAGCTTTGAAACAATGAATTAGTGAAAATCAAAAAGTTATACACGAATGTCATCGTTCATCACACTTATTTACAATAAGGCTATAAGACCCTCATATACTAACAGCGCTCAGGTTACTTCTTAGCATCCTATTTCAAAACGCCTTTGACCCTTTCATGCCTGAATTATTTTCTAACCCGAAATAAAATATTTTTTCTTCGGAAACGAGTTGCCCAGGGGTGAAATAACACAAATTATATAAAAAGTTTGTGATATTCACATAATTGAGAAAATAACAAAATGTAACCAATTGGTTACATCCGGCAGAAGTCATCAATTTTCAGGCGTCATTTCCTTATGGCACTGCATTGTACTTTTGTGTGATAGCCTCTATAACATGTTTTGTCGTAGTTCAAGAACAGAGCTACATCGCATTTTTGAAACCTCACTTTAGTCAATCCTTTTACACAGTGCCTGCATCTCTTCCGGTTTTTCGAGATGAGCGGAAAATGTCCAACGTTGTCGAAACGGGCTGAATTCACTGGGCAAGAGATTTTCCTCATCTTCTGTGCGGGTTGCTGCATGTCTGTTGTAGACCTTGGCCTTCCTCTTGGAGTTACGGGCGGAGTCATTAGAGCGATTGCTATGTCTTCTTTGAAGTCAGAGAGACACATTCCTGTTAAACTCATGAAATCACAGGTCATTCGGTATAACAACCAAGCATTTACCACACTCAGATCTAACAGATATAAAAAATCCTAATGTACCATTTCTTCACTTGAAATCGGTACGATAAAGTTCGATCAACATATTGCACAAATCGACCCCCATGAATTTGTTATATTCTTTTACAACGAAAGGTCTACCAACTTCTACATATGACTTCTGTTTTCGATCCCATCTCATCACTGTATCAGCCGGTTCTATTCCCGCATATGAAGAAAGTAGGTGAATTGGTTTGTTGTCAAACCACTTCACAGCTATTATATTACTATTGATTTCAACTCTGAAGTCGTAACATCCTCTCCCATCTTTTTGTAGCAGTTTATCATTCTTCAGTATACATCTTTTCAGCCTGTTCACCCTGACGGTAGACACATTGAGAATACCAGATTCCTGTAGCCTCCTTGATAAGCCCAATGAAGAGAACCAGTTATCATAAAATAACTTGTAGTTCTTGTGCTTGGGTATACCTTCAGCAAGCCGAAGTGCGTAGGTTGATGACACTCCAACTTCGACATCTTCCTTCTCCTGATCCTTCCCCGTATAAATCTCGAAGTCATAAATAAGGCCACTCGATCCTGCTCTAGATATGACTTTATACCCCCATTTATGTGGCTTTCTTGGATTGGATTGTTTTAAGGAGATATGCGCTTTGGTAGGAATGATTAGTTCATCCACGGCTTGATGTTCTTCTTGTGGAAGTTTCTGACAGTTCGATTTGATGGAATCCATAATTGGTCGAATTTTGAATAGTTTGTCATCTTTGTTGCCATCTTCCTTCTGCAAAATGTTATCATTAAAGTGAAGATAGCGCTTTATCTCTTCATATCTGTCTCGACTCATATTACTCGAAACTGCTTTGAGGCTTAGGCCTTTTTTCCAGTAAGTTCGATAACTAGGAACTTTGATTATACCAGTTAGGAGTGTGATCCCCACGAAAGTTCTCATATCCGTATTGTCAATTCGCAACTCTTTCCCAGCGGTCTGCATTGCATAAATTTTGGTTTGGTAAACCATTGTCTCGAAAGCCGAATTGTCGAACATCAACTTAAAAAAGGAAATCGGTGAGGAGATCTGGGTCGTGGGCGTATGAGTAAGTGTCCGCAGTTATCGATCGTGCGATCTGCCATGGAAACAATGAGCGCTACACGGTCGTGAGACACTTCCAACAGACCTGTACGATTTTGGTGACTTCTGCCGGATGTAACATAAAGGTTACGTCTATTTAAACGCAACGCATTTCGAAGATTTTCTGATTTATTCGAATTTTTTTTTACATAATGTCTTTGTAGGCATGACTAAGTTTATACTGGAACAAAATTTATAACAACTGAGACTTTCACACAATTTTTATTCGGCTCACAATACTGCGAATTGTGAGGATACGTTCGAAACCCGTACCAGCACATACTTTCTCTTTCACTGTGGACAAGTCAATAATGATTGCGAACAAAGAAGAAAACCACCCTGCAGTTAACAAAATTCTGTATGGCGCCGTGCAAAAACAAATTCGGAAAATTCAGTTAGAATTAGCTTAAAATGACTTGCGAAGTTCATGTAACCAAAAGGTTACATCCGTCCTGAAAGGGTTAAAAACCGCGCCTTTCATCCGGCGCCTCTAAAAAATGTTTTCGCGTAGGATGGTTATGTATTTCCTGATTTACATCAAAGCACATGCTGTCATGGAGGGCGATTCTGTTTGCAGATTATGTCATGATTTGGACGCACATATAAACCACTGCAGAATGTTTGCGACTTCAGATTAACCTTGACGTGACAGGATAGGGATGGCTAAGCTACCAAACGCTAATAAAATATAAAATATTTAGGACAGATGTCAGAGAATAATCTTTGAGTCTTATTATGTGGTAAACTAAAGCACAGCTTACATTTTAAGAGAAGAAATTTTCATTCGCTGTTAAAATAGGTTTCCTTGTGTAGAAACACACTTATACACTTGCTGAAGTGCGGTTGCTGACATTTTTGGCCGAATCTGCTCGGATTTATACCAATCCAATAATTCTGTGTTACTTTCAAATATAGCTATCGAAATTCATAAGTCTTGAACCGATTCACAACAAAGTTCCGGCTTCGACGTAAATATCTCAGTTTGCTCACGCACTGTCGACAAGGACCTACTGTGCAGTCGCATTTTTGTTGCTCTGACACTTCTGCTCATATCTTCGCCGAATGTGCTTGGATTTCCCTCATTCCAAGAATTCTGTGCTACTTTCGATCATATCTATCGGAATTTATTTGTTTTGATCTGTTCAACGGATTAGCAGCAAAGTTATCATATCGGCGTGAATTTCACAGTTTGCTCACGCGCGCAAACTTTTTTTCAATCGCTAACTATTCTACGGTTTTTGCTATCATTGCGAAGATCGCGTCGAGCTACGCATTTTGATACTTGTTTCTGTGTTCCAGCTTGTGTAATTAACGAGTTATATTGGATTATTTGATACATCTCGAAATCACGTGTTCGAAAACAGCCACCTCGTCCCGTCGAACAAAAACCCGTCACACAGCCGGACAACCCAATTCAGGCTACTAACATGTTTGACCGCATCACTAGATCCAACATACGGACTAAAAAATCGATCGATCAAACTGTGACAGCGACATCGACCCAACTTGACCTCATTGCCAAGTGCCTGGATCCGGCGAAAACAACAATGGTCACGGCCGGCCCAGCTGATAGGACGAATCTCGACACGCGGAATTGTCCCGAAGTCACGTGCAAAGCATGCTACCAACCGGTGAGTCCCATGACGCGTAAAGTAATAACGTGTTTTCTGTGTATGGGTAAAATCCATGATAAATGCGACCGTACTTTAGCCCCTGATTCGATAGCATTATTAAATAATGAAATGGTTCCAGGTGCATGCTATGTCTGTGTTCGTTGCAGAGCTACATCTTTGCACAAACCGATACTTTTGAACTAAAATTAGAAAATAGAATGGCCGGTTTGGAGTTGGGCCTTCGACGTGTGGAAGAAATGTTGGTGAATCATGTGAGCACGCAAGTGATCACTGATGTAAACCATCATATCAATACATCGATTTCGGAACCACCATTGAAGGAAGCTAAGACTAAGGCTATTCGTGTGCCAAAAAAGCAAAAAAGCAGGGTTATGCCCGTTTTGGAATCAGCTAAAACGTCCACAGAAGTAGGAAATTCTTACAGAGATATGCTGTTACGGTCGACCTCAGCTGTACACTCCAAAACTGCTGTACTCGACTCACAAAGTCAAGCCACAAATGTTTTAAATTCTAAAACGCCTGACTTTCCGATACGCAAAAAGAACACCCTATACACGCTGAACGTGATATGTACGAATGTCAGCGAGTCCCAAGAAAGCCTGTTTGATAGCAAACAGAAACACGATGTCGAGAAATGATCTGAACTTTGTCACCTAATGCAAATTGAACATGTAAACGCAGAAAAAGTGACTCGTCTATCTCGCCATTCAACTTCACCTCATATTGGTCAACCTCGCTTGCTCAAGGTAACACTAAAATGCGACGCTGATATCGAGAACGTATTGCTGAATGCATACTTACGCAAGTCAGATTCCGACTCAAACTGCCGCATATATCCCGATGTACCATGGTGGGAAAGGAAGGGAAGCTTGAACGCCAGGAAACAAACGGTATCGCGAAGTATAGTTCTACTTGGTGTACCAGAAAATACTTCTAAAGCATCGAATAAGGAAACGGTAGAGCACGACGTCAAACAATGGCGCTACATTGTGTGTTCTCTCAATATTTCTAATGCCGTTGTTGTGGACACTTTTCGAGTCCCTTTTTCGCCCAAATATAAAGGGGATGGACCGAGACCTCTGAAGATTACGTTCTTGACCAGCGCTGTGGCCGGAATAGTAAGGTCGGGATGGACAAAAGGGAAACGAACACTACCAAAGGATGTTAGACTTAGCCCACCCAAACCAAGTTAAACACTCTTCCGTTTGGAGATAGCAGATAGCAGCGTTTCCATCCAAATGGAGGAAATCAATGCATCAAAAAACGTCGTAGGTCCGGCTCAAATCGAGTTGGACTGAGCAATTCACACCGAAAACTAATTGTCGATTCAAGCCGTCGGTGATCAATAAGACGCACACATGTTTTACTATCCAAAGAAGCCGGACCAATAACTTCGGTTTACACCCCGTCATTACTCGGTGATGTAATTTACCCACCATCTTTGACACGTACTCAAATCACCTGCTCAAATGAACCGTCTTTGCTGTCAATATCGACTGTCAAATTTTTGTATACGAATGCCCAATGCTTGACAAACAAACTACACGAATTGACTGAACTAACTACCACACACTCGCCAGATGTGATTGCTGTAACTGAGACATGGTTTCATCCAACTTTAATAGACAATGAAGTTGCCATTGAAGGTATGTCTCTAATTTGTCGCGATCGCCTGACTTGAGGAGGTGGTGTTGCGCTTTACCACATTCGGAGTCTGCTTTGCCAAGAGATCACTGATGACGATTTACAACTGCAAGACACATTATGGTGTTCGCTGAATGTAACAGCAGGTGAAAATGCATAGTGGGTGTGATTTACCGTTCGCCCTCAGCCGACGAAGCCTACAATTCAGCATTACTTGCAAATATACGCTTAGCGGCCACCAGATACCGCGGCAGACTTCTACTGATCGGAGACTTTAATTTGCAGAACTTTGAGGGAAATTCATTTCATCCAGAAAATTCCTTAAATGCTTTATTTCAACAGTTGCTAGAAGAAATTCCACCCTACAACCATATTTTCAACAATACCCGATTTCGTGGTACTGATACGCCGTCTATCTTGGACCTAATACTGACAAATGAAGAGCACGTGATTGAAAGTCTCACTTATGAAGCTCCAATAGGAATCAGTGACCACTTAGTTATTACGTTTGACTATATTTTCCAGGCAATCAGAACAAGTGACATCAACAAGGTGATTAGAAAAATTGACTTTCCACAACTTAAATCTACTCTTATGAACGCCACAGACCCTGGTCTTAAGTCCGACAACGTGCACGATCAGTGGCAGTGGATGATAACCGAACTTAAATTTGCCGTTGAAATGCACTCTCATCTTGTTCCAAAGGTGCAAAAAATGGATATACATTTAAGCTGAGAAGCCGAACACGAAAATGGTTGACCTTGCGAAATGCTGCATGGCGAGCTCATCGACATGATACCAATGTTGAGAGTTGGGAGATATTCCGTTTGCTGAGAAATAAGGTAAACAAACTTGTTGTTGATGACAAACTGAATTATCAAAATCATTTACTCAACAAAATGGAATCCAACCCCAAAATTCTCTACCAGATCATAAATAACCGGTCAAGGGTGAAACCAGGAGTTGCTGCTCTAAAGACACGTGATGGAACAACAACCACAGCATCGCAATCTGCCGAAGTTCCAGCCCATTTCTTCTCCACTGTCTTCAGCCCACGAAACACCGTTACCTGTCCCTTAACTCCCGTCATCTCACCCGAAAATGTTTTACAACAACTAACTATTACCTCGGAGAGTGTCCTCCGCACATTGCTAAATCTCAACACGAGAAAATCTCCCGGAGCTGACGAAATTGACCCGTTGATTCTTGAAAACTGTGCTTATACTTTGTGTACGCCTCTCACATACTTGTTTAACCTCTCTTTAACCCAAAGTTTCGTTCCCTGTGATTGGAAGAATGGCATCATTACCCCCATCCACAAAGGAGGAAACCGTTCCGAAGTATCCAACTATCGGCCAGTTACACTACTACCGGTGATCTCTAAAGTGATGGAGCGCCTCGTAGCAAACAGCGTCACAAAACATCTGGAAGACAATTGCTTGCTCGCAGTCGAACAACACGGCTTCAGAAAAAGACACTCTTGCCTTTCAAACCTTCTGCTCGCCCTCGATGACTGGACACAAGCTGTAGACAAAGGTCTCACAGTACACGCTTGTTATCTTGATATGTCAAAAGCATTCGATCGTGTCAACCACAGTCTGTTACTACAAAAGATGGAGCTATGTGGAATCAAGGGTTCATTACTAGCCTGGTTTGAGGATTATCTCCGCAACCGTGTCATTCGAGTAAGGGTTGATGGTGCTTTGTCACGACCTATTGCAGTAACGAGTGGGGTGCCGCAGAGATCAGTGCTTGGACCACTTCTTTTCCTGATGTATGTCAACGACTTACCTAAACTTGTTCGCTGCAAAATCTTGTTATTTGCGGATGACATCAAGCTGTGGACACAAGTACGTACAACGGAGGATTGCAGAGAGCTTTAGCTGGAACTCGATGCCTTACAAGACTGGTCATTTAGAAATGAACTACCTTTCAATGTCAGAAAATGCAAGGTATTGACTGTTGGAAGACATTTCTAGTACTCCTACACCCTTGTTTTCCATATTCTTGAAAGCACTGACAAGGAGAAGGACTTGGGTGTGTGGATTAGCAGCACTTTGAAACCGTCGCATAACGTCACAGCTGTCTATGAAAACACGTCACGAGTACTGCTACTGGTAAAACGCGTGTTCGGGAGTTTCACTAAGCAAACCGTTCATCGAATAATTAATACGTACTTGAGGCCAACCATGGAGTATGCGGTTCAGGCTTGGTCACCCTGGCTACAGAAGGACATCAGCCTCTTGCAGATAATATATCATCGGACCACCAAGCTCGTACGCGGTTTAAAGCACAAACAATACGAAGATTGTATTGCAAGTCTCAATCCATTCGACTTTCGCTACCGCCGTCTTAGAGGTGATTTGATACTTATGTTCAATATACTGCATACCCCCAACCATCCCCTAAATCAACTATTCACGCGACTACCACGCAGAACCAGCCGAAGTCACGACTATACAGTACATATTCCTGACTCGAGACTAAACTGTCGAAGGTACTTTTATTCTGTACGTGTATGCTTTACCTGGAACTCGCTACCTTGTAATGTTGCACATTCACCCAACTTGGATATATTCAAATCGAATTTGGACAATTTCATGTTGACCAATCCAAACTTTGAACCCATATATTTTACACCATAGAAGCTTTGAACTTTGAAACCAGTTTCTGTCCAATGGATTTTCACTTGATTCCTGAACTGCTCAGTAAGCAAACAAATCCCGTTTTTCTACCCATGTTATTCGTAATTCTCATATTATTCTGTGGTTTTTGTCAAGCTATATGCTTTTCAGACCATTAAAATTGAATTGAATTGAATTGACACAAACATTTTCCCTCAGCTAACTATCATCGCTATCATTGGACAGATCGCATCAAGCTACGCATTTTGATAGTGATTCCGTGCTCTAGCTTGGTTACTGAGATATCGTGCATTATTCGCTAAATGACGAAATCACGAGTTTAAACGTAGATATAACGACCAGTCGACCAAACCCTCATCTCTCAACCGGCCGGCCCAATTCAGGCTACTAACATGTGTAACCGCGTCACGATATCCAACACAGGCAAAAAATCGATTGATCAAGCTGTAACTGGAAGGATTGTTGTCCAGACAGCAACATGGATATAAGTTGATCTCTGTGTCAAGTGCAGTGATAGTGCTTCTGTTAAATGTACTTTTTGCAATTCACACCTGCAAGTGGCGGGTGATGAGACTTTGACTGATGAGCGTTTAACGATTGTGAACGCACACTGATCAAATCTTGAACTTCCACAGCGAGCATCCAACCAGCCATGAACGCAGCTGCGTTAGAATCCTATTCAAAAGAGCGGCAACACATTGCAGCACGCCGTAACCGAGAAGACAAGAAGAAGAATACCTGTTCAAAGTGTTTCAGAAGAATGTATACCCAAGAAGCTTCGTACTACGCAATAAGTTCAACCGTACCCAGCAAAGAAACGATGATGAAAACAGAGTTAGACGCTCTTTTCCGTATGTGCAGAATATATCAGAAATCGCAGCCCGGGTCATTCGGCCATTTGGGATAGAGGTCGCGCACAAACCCGTGTCAACATTACGCAACCACTTCAACAATATGAAAGACAAAGTTGCAAAGGAAGAAGAATCGAATATTGTCTACAAGATTACGTGCAGAGATTGCGAGAAGAACTACATCGGACAAACCAGCCGCAAGCTAAGTACAAGAATACACGAAGGCGCGACCCAAGGTCACTGATTTCAATACATGTTGATCAATTCGGACAACAATTCGATTGGGACAACGCGAGGTTTTTGCCCAAAGAAAACAACCGACGAGCGCGAGAATTCATCGAAGCGTGGCACTCAACAACGACATCAATTAACCAGCACCTTTAATTGGCTACAACCTATGGACCAATGAAAACTCGATGGACAAAAATGCAACACATAAATTCCACAAACCATCGGCGAATGGACAGACGGAACTTATAAAAACCAATGAATATCAATTCCAAGTCACTTTGAAAGAAGTTCTGCTGATGATGTCATCTAGCTTGATGACGAAACTGATCCGATGTGCCTAACTACAGACCAATCTCATTGTTGCCATTGTTCTCTAAACTTCTTGAACGAATTTTAGCTGATGAACTTATCAAACGTTTGGAACAAAATAAACTTCTTTCCATCTCACATCACGGATTTAAGACAAGACATTCCTGCCTCACCAATCTTCTCATAACTCTTGGTAACTGGACTCGAGCCGTGGATAATGGATACCAGATCCATGCTTATTACTTGGACATGTGTAAAGCTTTTGACCGTGTTAACAACAGCATTCTGCTACCAAAATTGGAGCAGCTCGGGGTGGGCGGCATAATATTGATATGGATACATGATTACTCGTCTAGTAGCGTTATCAAGGTTAGAGTTGATGGGGCAATATCCGGACCAGTAGAAGTTACAAGTGGCGTACCTCAAGGCTTAGTCTTGGGGCTAACGATGTACCTGAAATCGTACCCACCAGAAATCATTTTATTCGCAGATGACATCAAAGTTTGGACTAGCTTACGCACCATAGAATCTTGCCGAATTTTACAAAAAGATCTCGAAGCACTTCATACGTGGTCCTCACGAAACTGCTTACCATTCAACATCCAAAAATGTAAAATGCTAAACATCGGTAAATCTTTCGAATTCACATACTATCCGGGATCTCAACAACGTTCATGAGTTGCGGAATAAAAAGACCTGGGTGTGTGGATTAGCAGCAATCTGTAGTCTTTAGGGAAGTGTTCTGCGATTTACAAAATGTCCTGCCAAAGCTCAGAAGGATCTTCGGTAGTATCACACAGCAGGTACTCCCACGGATAATTAACACATATATCCAGCCAGCAATGGAGTACGCTGTTCAAGCATGGTCTCCATGATTAAAAGGACATGACCTTGCTGCAACGCGTAAACCACCGCGCTACAAAACTGGTGACCGGGCTATATAACAGGCCAAACGAGGAGAAAATTGCAACTCTAAGCCTATTTGACTTTTCGTACTGTGTTCGCAGGGGTGACTTGACAAGTATATTTTGACCAAATGCAACCTTTCACCCTATCACATAAGCTGACTTTCCGTATTGACAAAATATCTTTGATATTGAAGCGAATACTTGTAGCTCAGGTATTAAATTCTGTGCGTTTTGTTCGCTGAGCTGACATTGTATCAGTAGGATGTTTCGTCATCAAGCTAGATGATATCGTCAGCTGAACTTTTTGCTAAGTACGCAAGAATGCCAGCCCATCGAACACACAACACAAAACATCTTTGTTGTTGATATGCATTCCCTATATTTTTAATCTATGGTTAATATGACATATTTGCTCTTTGGACCATTAAAACTTTGAATTACTTTAAATTATATCATACAGCGTCATCGTTTTGACATGTGGATATTTTAGAGATAGATCTCAAAATGTCGAAATGAAATACGTACTTTCTCTTTTCTCAGGTCCACAGCTGCCGTCAACTTCTAGTCCTCAATAAGCCAATGTTGTGATCTATTGAAAGGCTGAACCCAGAAACTGCTTTTATGATACTCACTTAACTGTATTTGATAAAATTACTAGCTAATCTGAAAAGACATGTTTGTTTTCAAATCCAAAAATATAAGTAGAACTCACATTTACTAATCTGCATGGTGACGGTCGTGGCGATTTTGAAAGTAGTATCCAGGGATCTAGAAGAGGCCTGCCATGTATCTATATTTCACCATTTCCAATAATGTCTCCTGGACACATCACTCCAATTCATTACACACTAAAATACGTAGGCTCTGGATATACACGATTCATTTTCACTCTCTTGGCGTTAGGCCTAGCCTGATCTCTCACCCCACTCTCTTTTAACTTACCTCAACTTTTGTACTGCCCTAATGCCATTTGTCCCACACTCCCATCGAAAGACTTTGTGATAATGAGCTGTTATGTCGAAAATATGTCCGGTAAAATTTCTATCTCGTATGTAAGAAACTTGAAAATTATTACGAAACAACACTTTTCTTCTTCTGATCGACTCATGAATAATATTCTCACCGATTATTCTAGCCTACTCCAAGCGAACTAGCCGAATGTCAGTCTCGCTATACTGCTTGCTCATAAAATATCATATTTCTATCTGCAACATCCCTATATCAACAAACCTTCAACTAATTCGCTTCAAGGTATCTCTGTCAAAAGTATTTAGTCATCGAACAATCGAGAAAACATTTACCTCGTTGATATTTTGTAATTGTCTTAACTTTTTGTTTGCAACTGGGATGAAATTTAAAATATTTTTGAAAGAACCTTTTGAATTATTTATTCATAATCATCTTCTCATAACTAACGTCGTTTTAGGATCTAATTCAACACTTAACCTAAATTTACTGTCTCCACCTGTTAACAGCAAACTGCCAGAAACCAGTGTTCTAGCGAAATCTGGTGGCGGTAAGCAACGCAATAAAGTAGACGTGCCTTTTTTTGACATTTGAAACGAATAAAGTCACATTCTCAAGTTCGGGAACAGCAGACATGACTCTTTGCTGCTCAACGTAGGTCACACTGATTAGCGGAAAACTGCTCATCGCTGTGAGTGCAGTGGGAAAAATTGTTCCTTCCGAATTGATCCGTTTATTCAATTGAAACGCAATGGATCCGGGAAATAACATGCGCTTGTGTATATCGACATCAACCGAAAAAGGCCAACAACAATCTTACACGTTGCCAATAAAGATCTTATGAGCTGTCAATCATGAAAGGTCATCATAGCCCTAGAATTCACGATATCGCTTTTAAGACGGGTCGTGAGAAATGCTTAAACACATCACAAAAGCCACATGTAAGAGCGGCTTTCAAAAATCTTCGATTGGAACACCCTATAGTCTGCATCGGCCCAATCAACTCAAACCGCAGATGCACATAGAGGATCAGAAGAGCTTAAAAACGAAAACAAGTTGCCAAACTTTGCTGATTCAAATCCACACAATTCCGGTCACCAAAAGTGACCTGAACCACCACGCCAAAGCAGACCGTTTACGAATTAGTCTCATTTTGTAAACACATGGGTAGTGTGTTTGTTTTGAAACATCAGGTTTCCATTGGACGCTGTGCATAACACAAACAATATGTTATCGATCTATCGCAAAGATGAATTTTGCATGAAGCTAACTAATTGGTCTGCAGCGTTCGGGTTGATATTACGTATAATTGAAACTGCAGACAAGAAGAAATTGTCGAGGATCAGTCAACATGAAATAACTAATGGGAGTTCCGTTTTTTACATCTTTTTAATAACCAATCAACACCTCAGTGGGTATCATCGTTTATTTGATAAGTTCATCGAAAGACAATTGTTATTCGTTTCCAGTCCGCTAGAATTCATATGGCGGATGCTTATTACCGGAGCACGAAGCACTACATGTGACACGATTGCACCGTCGGTAGTATGCTATAGTATGGTATGAAAGCACAAGCCTGATCCAGGCAAAGTGCCGACAGTCAGAGACTGCACATGGGTTAACATACTGCATGGTTGCCCAGGCCTTGACCGTGTGAGTAATAAAAAAGCATAGGAAATGGTACCAAGAGCGAACGGAAGATTTTAGATCCTGGGAAATGAAATAAACGTGTGATTCCCGTGTGGTGGAGTGAGTCATGAATGAACTTTAATTCAGGAAGCGAATGCAAACTAGTACAAAATCCACGAGACAAGGCATAAGCTACGTTATTATTAAGATCCGGTCCACACATCACGTCATAGGAAAACTAAGAAAGTTCTATCTAACAACGTTGGGTTTTGTCGTTCTTGATTTAACTGGTGATTTTCGTATCAAACATAAAAGAAACGGACCGTTGATCAGTGATTAGTTTGAAATGAGACCCAATGAGATAATGTCTCCATTTTTGAATTGCTTCAATGATAGTGCAAGCTTTCTTGTCGATCACGTATTGATTTCGCTCACTTGGAGAGGGGGTGCGGAAGAAGAAAGCAACCAGACGTCCGTTTTGTTTGAGGTTAGCAGATGTATCTGTGTCGACAACATGAGGTACGTCACGATCAACTGAGAAAAAGGATGCCTGCACTAATTTTGATTTCAGGAATTCGTAAACATTAAAAGCTTTCCCGGACAGTGGGAGGATTTTATTGTGAACCAGTGGATGAATTTTGTCGAAGAACTAGGAGAACCATTGAGAATAATAAGAGAAGATCCACATCATTCTCTGTTGTGCTTTGGCATCACAGGGTGGACTAAATTTGGGTAATGTATTAAAGCTTTCAGGGTCTGGTTTCACATGTCCAGCGGATACCTCATAAACGAGAAGTTTAATGTGCTCAACGGAAAGGGTACATTTGTTGCGATTTGAAGTGAGCCCATATTTCTCCATTGCTTGCATAAATTTGCTCAAGTTAACATCATGATCATGCTCATCTTTCCCACAGACGGTTGTGTTATCGACGTAGACACACGTTCCTTCCAGAGATTCCTTGCGTATTAACACGTCCGTGGCCGCTGGAAGCATGCAACTCCGTTGGTTACGCCAAACAAAATACCCTGGAATCGGTAGAGGTTACCACATGCTTTAAATGCAACGTACTGGCGCTCATCCTCCACAACAGGAATTTTTTGATATGTACTCTTCAAGTCTAAGGTGCTGAAAACACCAAATTGTGAAATCATGTCGATCATGTCATCTATTCGCTGCAGAGGGAGGCGTCCAGATATGTGAATTGGTTGATAGTTTGGCTATAGTCAATGACCATACGTTTCTTCTGTCGTTCATTTGTTTTGACCAACACCTGGACACGCCAAGGCGATAAGGAAGGTTCGATTATTCCCTCATTCAGTAGCTTGGCACCTCAGTTCGAATGAAAACCTCGTCGTTATGGTTGTATCTTCTTGACTTGGTGCAAATCGGATACATGATGAGTCTAGATGTGGGGAAAGTGGCACAGGAGTTAATGGAGCAACGAATAAACTACACAAACAAAACATGGCTTGGTTTCCTTTGAATGGTATCCCAACTGTTCGATGGAGCTGAAGAAAATTATATCCCAGTATAAGTATGAGTATCAGTATCACAGGGCGATAGTCGACCAAGTCGAAACGAGTGCCCAGATTCTTTCGGAGGTGTGCTTGAAAATATTTGCCACTACCAGGATTGATTCGTTAGTAACACAGGCGAGTATAACTGTGAATGGAAGATGGGAGAGGTCTCATCACCGTAAGGTGAGAATGGTAATGCATGTTGCATGTCCAATCAAACGAAAAGACGATGGACTGCAGTTGATTTACACAAACACGAAAAAAAGAAAAAGAAACTCTTTTTTGTGTTTCGAAATGTTTTTCGAATATTTTTGTGTTTCTTGATCATAAATATGGAGAGATTTAGTCTTAAGGGTAATGCTCCGGAAAGAGCACCTACCACCGTTCGTCCAGCCCATGTTTGAACGCAATTACTGAAGTTGCCATGATTAGTTCTGCGGAAAGTGAGTTTCACGCGTTCAATGTACGGATGCTAAAGAAGTGCGTTCTGGATTCGAGCCTGATGTGCTGTTTACTTAGCTTAAGACTGTGTCCTCGTTTACTAACCAAAGGAGAGAACTGAAAGAAGTCATCGAATTCGAGTCAACTTAAATCTTTACCGACCTTAAATGTCTCTTTTAGATCTCCTATGTTTCCTACTCATACATCAGAAAAGTCCTAGTGTCATTAGACCATTCTCATAATTAGTGTATGCTAACCCCTCGATATTGCGAAAGGCCAGGTTCTGGACCTTTTCTAGCTGCACGATTGCCTTTTCGTAATACGGCTTCCAAGCCTGGATACAGTATTTTAAATTTGGCCTTATTATAGCCTTGTAGAGGAGCAATAGCACCTCAGCTTTTCTGCAAGTGAGGGCTGAACGTAGTCGAGAGAGTTTCCTCCTGGCCCTTTGAGCTGCAGCAGCACATTGGTCAGCCCACTTAAAGTTTGCGGAAACTAGGATTCCTAGGTCCTTAGTAGACTTTACCCTACGGAACTCCGTGTGATCTGAGGGCGTAGACACAATCATGTTGCCTGCCAGTGTAGAGAGCAAGTGACTCTTATCTTGGTTGAGGAGAAGGTCCCACTTAACCGCCCATGCTGTAACAGCTTCCACGTCACTTATACGATTTGAGATATCCGACCTACCGACAATTTTATCTTCGTCAGCAAACATATAACAGGGCGAGCGCAGTTGGTTGGCTAGATCATCAAGGAAGATGAGGAACAGCAACGGCCCCAAGACTGAGCCCTGGGGAACCCCACTCGTTACATGCGCACTTGCGGAGTAAGCATCATCTACCCTGACAGTAAATGAACGGTCGCTAAGGAATGCTTGAATCCAGCCCAGAAGATTCCCTGACACTCCTATGGCTGAGAGTTTGAGAAGCAAGAGCCTATGGTTGACTGAATTGAAAGCCTTACTAAAGTCGAGATAGAAGACTTCTACAGCTATACCATCATCCATCCTCTTAGTAACCTCGTTTAGAAAGCTTAACAAATTTGTCAGACATGACCTACCTTTTAGGAAGCCGTGTTGTGCGCCATTCAAAAGAGAGTGTTTGGTAAGATATCCACATATTTTATCGCGGATCAATCTTTCCATAACCTTACATAGTACACTAGTGAGGCTAACCGGGCGGTAATTTTTGACCGCCGAGGAAGCTCCTCCCTTATGGATAGGCACTACAACGGCTGTTCTCCAGTTCAAAAGAAGGGTACCCTGACTGAGGGATGATGTGAGAACTTCTGTGATCAACACAGCTAATATAGGCGCTAGCAGTCTGATCATTTGTGGATGGATGCTATACAGCCCTGCCGACTTGTTGTGAGCTAGGCTGGCCAATATAGTCTCGACATTGTGTACCTCGAATGTAAAGTCAGTGCAGAGGGGCGATCAGTGAGTACACATTGAAGTGATGGCGCAGAGGCTTTCGAGTTGTAATCTCGGCCTTGTAAGCCTTGAAAATGCGCGGAAAACAATTGAGCTTTTACAGTGCTTGCAATGACGGCTGAGCCATCGTCCCTTCTCAAGGTACCTACACCTTTTCGCATTGATTCTTTAGATTGAACGTAGCTGTAGTAACGTTTCGGATGAGTATGAGCCTCTTGAGCGAGTCTTATTTCGAAAGAAATCTTTGCTGCACGTATCTTGGAAACAGCTATGTTTCGCGCGTCTTTGTAACCGGCCCAAGTCCCACATGAGGGAGTAAGCTTATAACGCCTCCATTTTGCGTCGCGGTAACGAACACTACGGAAAACTGAGGCTGACTACCTTTGAGGTTTACAATTTTTGCGTACGGGTAAGAGAGGAGCGAATCAATCCTGAAGTTGAAGGATGTTTTTCTTGATCTGTCCCTACATCCCATCAACATGGTCAATGTTTTGCCATGGTAGTAGCGCTGATGCCTGTAATAGGTAAGCAGGGTCGATCCTATGGAAGCTTCGAGACATCTTAAGTGGGGGTTTACCAATTGACAAAAGTTACTCGCGGGCTAACACTACGTAGTCGCTCTTTTCTAGTGGTAGCAGTGAGACCAAATTTTGTATACCGCTTTCAGAAGTTGGAATAACTAGGTCAAGAATAGACGGAGACTGGCCCTCTCGGAATCTGGTTGGTTCCTCCACGTTTTGTTAAAGTGCATGAGAGTGTAGCCAGTCCAGAAAATCGTTCCCGTTCCCTGGGGCATGTGAGGTCTGGTACTCCCAGCTACATATCGGCAAATAGATCAGGAAGGATAGAGAGTTTAACATTGTTGTAGCAAGTACTTTTGTGGACGAAGGATACAAAACAATCACCTTTCCTATCGCTTAACATCGATGTAGAAACCAACACAATTTGGCTTTTCGATTCTAGAATCGACTAACCGTTTTGACAGACGATATTTTTGGAGATGTAACTTTCAGAGCTACCCGTGTTAACCAGTGTCTATGAAGCTATACCGCTGACGATAACTCCGGTAATTGCTTAAATAGGACTGTCTGGCGCAGCAGTGTTGCTAATTGGGCAGGCGAGAAAAGGAATTACCGAAGCAGTGTGTTTCACCTTGTTTGTAGAACCGCATACGTTTTGGAAACGACCTTACTTGCCACATGATTTGCACTTTGCATCCCTAGCGGAAAATTTCGAGCGCGGATGTGTTGTATAGGTAGTGGACGAGCTATCGATTAGTCACCAGTGAATATCGATCGTGAGTTTAAATTGTGCTTGGTTGACAGTGGGACATTCGTAAGCTCGCTACTTTGTAGTCCGTCCATTAAATACACGAGTTCAGTTACAGTTGTGTTCTGTCGAACTCACGACCCCGACAGTAAGTTACAAAAAGTCAGCGAAAAATGTCGGAGTGTGATGAAGCATAAAACTGAATCAGGAAATAGAGCACTGCCTTTAAACTCATCCGCAGATGCTGTTCCATTCATCAGGAGAATCAGTAGATAATTAACTGGTAAAAGAATATGACGAAACAAAGCCCGTAATGTCATATCCGAATTTCGACAGAAAGGGGATGTTGAAGAAATTAACCAGAAACATTATGTAATCAGTCGTGTGAAAACTGTTGTTCCAAGTTACGTATACCGGCGGTTCATAAAACTGTTGACTGCCCGACACAAACAATACAATTACAGAATCGACTCTCAGTTGAACAAACATGTCCGATAATTCCTAGTATCCCTTCGCGTAAATAAATCCTGTAAGTGATTATTCGTGGTATGGAATGTTTTGTGAAGTAAGATAAGGTCTCCTCTGATTCGTGGATAGGGAAAATCGAACAGATTCAGTTGAGCTATCATTTCTTTATATGATTTGTTTCGCATGCTGAGAACTTTCTTCGTTGAGCGGTGATAGATTCGCTGCGTAAGCTCCACATCCCTCTTAAGCCACGGAGACCATGACTGCACACCGTATTCCATTATTGGTCTCAAATATGTATTCATGATCCTTGGGAATATTTTGGGCGAAATTTTCGTGAGTTCAAATTGTGCTTGGTTGTCAGTGGGACATTCGTTAGCTCGCTACTTTGTAGTCCGTTCATTAAATACACGAGTTCAGTTACAGTTGTGTTCTGTCGAACTCACGGCTGGGCCAATAGTTGCACATCACAGTTATAACAGGATGTCGATCGTAACCGCAAAAGAAACAACTGGAACGTTTGGTAGCCAGAGTTGTCTCAGAATTAAACGGAGTTGAATCGGTAGTAGCGTGAGACGGATTGATTGCAGCAGCACCGTAATTACTAGGTGCAAGCTGGATAAACGGATGAGATTGTCGTTCGGTCAAATCGAGGAAGTTTGCCTGGTCGAAACCTGTTTTTACATCCAGTGCCTTGTTTTTCAACAACCTCTGACGAATGTCGTTGAACATAAGCCCGCTTATGAAAGTGTCACGAATGGCATCTGATTGATTTTTTTCAGCACTAACGACTTCAAAGTTACAATACTTTGAAAAATTACGCAGTTTCTGCGTGAATTAGTCTTAGACTGAACATAAAGATAATTCAGATGTCTAAATGGTAGTCAGTGCATTGAAAAATGAGTTTATAGACAGCAGGCAACAGGAAATGGATAAGAGTCTTCAATTTGTTTGGTTTGAAAGAGTTTATTGTATCGAGGAAATTAGTGAAGTTTACAAACCAGTGTTCCCATAAATCGGTAGAATTTGCAGCGTTAAAATTGGTATCGAAAAGTTCAAGACGGAGTAAACGATCCATTTTCTAGTTGATCAAATATTCAGAGATAGTCAGAACATAAATGAACGTTGAGAAGATAACGCCTGATTAAAATACTTCATTCAACTAGGAAAATCGAGTATGAGCTATAAAAAAGGAAATAGTTTAGATGTGTAATACCGTGAAATAGGTGTGTTTACACAATAAAAGGAACGTCAAACAACAAAACAGATTATTCGGATTGTATTCACGGGAACTGAGGTGAAGAAGTCGTCCATTAGCACGCAACATAAACCCTTTAAGACCTTAAAGGTTTCAGTTAAGTCATCTCTCAAAACGACGGCGCCTAAGGGACAAAATATCGAGAAACATCAGGCGTGCAGCGTAGGTTTTCTCTCGCTGACCATCAAACATGCGAGTTGCGAGGTGATTTAGCATAGTATTGTAAATGGCTGATAAGCAAATCGAGTGTCCAGAATTTCTGTCGGTGTAGAAGCTTTAAAGGAGCGTCCACCACCGTCAAAGTAAGCTCATTCGTCTCTGGTATCCTCGTCGTATGCGATGATACGGTGTTCTCCCGGAGATCCTTAGGTCGCAGTATTAGTACCTGCGACTGACAAAAACGAGAAGGTTTTCTTTTTACCAAGCCCGTGAGATGTAAGCTATGGAAAATTGGTCCGTACATAAAAATATGACATTTAATACGAAGGATTCTATAACACGAATCTGGTTATTATTAATTCCTGGTAAAAACCATATAAATTTGAAATGAACAAAAATGTCCAATTCTCTCGACAGGCGACCTGTATATTCATGGGAAAATGTCTGGAAAAAAATCTGATTGTTCGAATCAATACACGGTAGATTGAAGTCACCTATTGAATAGACTCGTGGGACAGTTCTGATGAACCTGGTACGAAGTTCCCTAAGTTCATGGTCCTCCTCCTCAGAAGCGCCGGGTGCCCTGTATGAGCAGCCTAACACAAAAGAGAGCTTACCGTCACTGACGATTGTCGAAACCAGCTGGATGCCAAACGTGGACATTTTGATGCCGGAGTGTCGGTATTTAATATCATGCTTTAGGAGTATTATAGCTACTACTCCGCGTCTACCGCCTGGTCTATTCGATCTGATGACTGTATTTGTCTAAAGAATATCAACTAGAATAATGTCTGTATCTTGAATTCAGATCCCTGATAAAACTAACATCCTAGAATTAATTTTTGGAGGATTTCTGCATTGATTCCAGCTATTTACTAGGCACGCTACTATTATTTGTTTATAGTATACTCACAGCATAATTTCGGAGAACACGGGCGCAGAACCCGAGGTATTACTAAGTTTTGCAGGATTAGGATCCATCTCTTAACCATAGTAAATGTCACCTGTTGTCTGCCGCTTTCGACAAAATTACAGTAGATGCGAATAACGGTAGGATCGACCTCGAATCTATTCAGAGGATTGAGATATAGTCGTAACAGTGGATTTCAAATGGGACGCGCAATGTGCCTTAGCTTCATAACGAGCTACAATCAAATTCAATTCAATGGTCTAAAAAGCATATAGCTCAACAGAATAATAAAGCAATTACGAAAAACATGGGTAGTAAAATGGGATTTGTTTGCTAACTGAGCAGTTCAGGAATCAAGTAAATATCCGTAGGGCAGAAACTGTTTTCAAAGTTTGAAGCTTTTATGGTGTAAGATATGAAGGTTCAAAGTTTGGGTTCGTTGACATGAAATTGTGCAAATTCGATTTGAATATTTCCAAGTTGGGTGAATGTGCAACATTACAGGGTAGGGAGTTCCAGGTAAAGCATACACGTACAGAATAAAAATTCCTTCGACAGTTTAGTCTCGTGTCGGGAATAAGTAGTATATAGTGGTGACTCCGGTTGGTTCTGGGTGGTAGTCGTGTGAATAAGTTATTTAGCGGATGGTTGGGGGTATGTATTATATTGAACATAAGAATCGAATCACCTCTTAGACAGTGGTAACGAGAGTCGAAAAGATTGAGACTTGCAATAAGATCTTCGTATTGTTTGTGCTTTGAGCTGCGTACGAGTTTGGTGGTCCGACGATATATTCTTTGCAAGAGGCTGGTGACCTTCTGTAGCCAGTGGGACCAAGCCTGAAACACGCACTTCATTGTTGGCTTTAACTACGTAATAATCGATGGGCAGTTTGCTTTGTGAAACTCCTGAACACGCGTTCTAGCAGAAGCAGTACTCATGACGTCTTTTCATAGACAACTGTGGTGTTATGTGGCGGTTTCAAAGTGCTGCTCACCCAAGCACCTAACTCCTTCTCCTTGTCAGCGCTTTCAATATCATTGAAACCAAGAGTGTGAAAGAACTCTTCCAACAGTCAACACCATGCATTTTCTGATCGTGTAAGGTAGTTCCTTTCTAACTGACCAGTCTTGTAAGGCATCGAGGTCCAGCTGAAGCAGTCTGCAATCCTCAGTTGTTCGTACTTGTGTTCACAGCTTGATGTCATCCGTAAATAACAAGATTTTGCAGCAAACAAGTTTAGGGAAGTCGTTGACATACATCTTGTTCCATTTTAAATTTATATGGTCTTTACAACGATTCAAAAAACAAAAATAGAAAAATCATGTTATATAATGCCTCGTTTTAAATATCACGTTATAAATGTACGCACCAATTTCATATAACTAACGTCTCACCGTCTTGGTGAAGAGAAATACTTTTCAAAATATTCATTTG
>JACCGJ010009657.1:0-17101 GCA_013407085.1 Atriophallophorus winterbourni | reverse complement strand
AATTTGTGGTGAAATTATTGTAACAGCTGAAAATTCGGGTGTACGAATAAAGTCAATTTCTTCTTCTTCTTCTATTGACAAGGTAATTTCTAATATAGGCAAAATGAACTGAGTGTAGTGCATCATTCATTTTGTTACTGAAATTTGTGCGCGAACTTTGGCTCGAACGTATTTTTTTATCTTTTTATGGTTTGGTTATGCGGCCTTATTATGTAATATCCTAATAACGATTGCTAGCGGCACGAAACAGGGTCGTGAGATAAAAGCAAGAAAGTGTACGAGTTACTTCAAGTTGTCATTGCAATTGTGTCTTGGTAGTGTTATGTACCGTGCTAGTGTTATACACCGTGTTTGCGTAAAGACATTGAATTGTTGGGTAAAATTTACCACCTGGCGACGAAGCTAGTTGATGGGATGCAACACATTCCATACAAAGAGCGAATGGTCATGCCCGCAATGAAGACTCGATTGTAGACGTCATTTCTCCTCGGTGTGTCTTTGCTTTCTGTAGAATTCACTATCACAGGATATTATGAAGCTCCTATGATCAGTGATTTCAAATCGAAACTGGATGCTTATATCAAAGAGCACTTCACTATCGGCCTTGTATATTGACCCCATATAAACCCATACAAACCAAACACCTCGAAAGAATTTTGATTGCATCCATTGTATTTTTTATACCTGTCATCCGATGGTACATGTAAAGCGATTGCTTATTTTTTCACCATCAAATCTTGATTCTTGATTCTAACACAATTTGTCATTATGATCCAACTATGATCATGTGTTGCATATAGTAGATCTACCGAGCAGGAAGGACTCTCAACTGATCTTGATGGTCTAAAGGGATCGAAAACGGGCAAGAATATGTTTTATTCTCGCGATCGCTCAGTAAAGATATTTTATCGAAATTTAGGGGATGGCCTGTTGCGGTATTAATTGCTTGCATGTGTTTAGAAGCTATAGAAGCTAATTCACATTTACTCGCCAACTATTTACTGTGATTTTAGCGTCACCTGCGGACAACCACAGGAACACCCCGCAACCTAAAACTAAAACTGAGAAAGTCCTCGGTCGACTAGAAAAACTGGCGAAAAAAGACGACAAAGTTTTAGATCGACAGGCCACTGAATTCCTAAGCAGTTGGGATGACCTAGAAAACTTTATATCACAAGTGGAATCGTGGTACAACAAAAACTCCAAACGATACATGAAATACATGTCGCAGTATGGAAGAGAAATCATTTCCGAAGTGGAATTCAAAATAGCCATGCGCGATCTCGAGGTGCCCTTCTCAATGCTCCAAATTCATATCATCTATACTTGGATGGACCCGAAAAGAACTGGCAAAGTGGAATATCCAAGACTATATGAGTCGTTGTACAAAGCTTTGTACAAACGGTTTGCCACCGATGATGATTACAAGAAAATGAACATCGAGTATCAGAAAAAATGGATAAACATGACCTTCAAGTCTGTCAGCTGCGAACCGATCGAAATGCCATCCTCATTCGAAGCACTGATTCACCTCGGCTACAGTGGAGCAATGTTAGCGGAATTGATCAGATCCCGTGTGCCGGCTATTGCTTCGAGAAATTTTGTTGTATTCACGGATCCTGCACGATACTCGGAAACTGTGGTTCGTTGTAAGCAAAGACTTTATGAGTTCGAGTACGAAGGCGGACCGAAATGTGCACCTAAGGAAGGAACTATTTACTATGAATTCACCACGGGTTACATTGATTGCCCCTTGATCCTCGATGTTCATCTACGACAGCGGTATGGGGTTAAGCATACAGAAAATTCTAGGCAGGTGGAAAACGCTTCGATAACCATGCGAGATCATTCGTCAAGTGGTTGAATTACATGAGCAGCAAGATGCTGAACAGTTGCGTTTGCTTTCACATTGCTTTCCTTGAGGAAATGAAACGGTCAGCAAAATTTGTTTGGCTTCGATAATATTTCCTGTATTTATTTCTGCCATGTGAATTTCATGCTTTATTGACAAAATAAAGATATTTGCGTTACAAAAATAAGCTAGTCTGGACAACTTTACTGGCCACCATGTGTGCATTAATACAGTTTCTCTGCTGGTTTGGTATAATGAGTTTATAACCACAGAAAGCACAACTAATTATGGCAGACAAAAATCCTTTGGGTGCGCAGTTAGTGTAGACCGCCTGAATCGCAGTTTATCGTAGATGCGGCCTGAAGGTGAAGGTTACTCACGTGTACAGATTGCTCGAGAACATGCGTAGTTGGTTTTGAACATATTCGTGGAATACGCGGTCATCCGCAACAGTTTTACTGCTTTTCTCCATTAATCTTTGTCACGTTTTGTATTATTTCTGTACCATTTTAAACTGTACAGTTGAAGCTGAGAACTCTCAGTCGCTGAAGGAGCATCCGTTTATAATTCCTTCTAAAGCGGACATTGGTGTTTGGCAGTGGTTGTTTGGATATAACTGCTTCTGATTCGATTCAGTCTGTCATCGACAGCATCAACTGATGACCGTCAACCTTCCATTTTTGAATTTCTAGATGTTGATGCTAATTAACTAAGTCAAAGACAAGGATATTTCAGTAGTTTAAACATATGATAAGATGTAGCGTTTTGGTTTGGTGAAACGCGTCGAGAAATGCCGTCTACACCTCACCCACCGACTCATAATTATTTACATTTATAACAAGACTTCCATAGCACGGTGTATTATTTAATGAATTTGTCTTAGTTTGTTGATTTTAGCGCAAAGTTACTGTTATTTTACCCTTGTTTAATCGTATGTAAAGCCCGCTGGACCCAATCATTCTTTGAATAATTATTGGTATGGTAATAATAAAGTTGGCAAACGGGAATATTTAAACACTACAATCGCGAAAACTTGTTCTCTATCGCGCAAAAAGTAATAGGATATTTCATGCAAACGAAAATGGAAACCTGTTTATGTCGTCTTTTTAATTGTGGTATTTCCCTAAAACCTGCGTCTCGATTTATTCAGATTTCGTGGTCGCAATTACTAGCTTCATGAACTCGGCGAAAGCAACTTGAATCCCGACTTCTCTGAAGTTGAATTAGTAAAAGGTAAAGTCATGGGTGTATGCGTCCACGAGAGGTCAAGGAAGTGAAATTTAGGCGTGTATCACAATTCTATGCCACTGCAATATCACCATGAGCAATTCATGATGACCTCGTACTTTTGCCACTACCGGTTTCTGTCTGTTTGTCGTCATAGGGTGAAGACAGTAAGATTATGTTCAGTGATCTTCGGAACAGTGGATGAGTGGTAAACAAAATAATCCTTGAGTGCCACTGTCAAATAGGTTTCAAACAATTAACCACGGTGTTTATACACAGAATCACATAGTGATTCATGGTCATGAGCCCAAGGTGTTCATAGATTACCAGAGTAATTTAAGGGATGGGGGGTGAGCAACACATTTATCCGGTCATCCTTGAGCTCAAGGAATGGACTATGTTCTGTAAACACATGGGCTTGAAAGCTTTAGTACCTACTTCGATGACGCGCTCAACATAAAAGCTTCCCACGCGTAGACCGGCCACGACCATTAAGCGAACTAAATGTAACATGGAAGAAGTCATCTTCAATGCTTATCTACTCAATTCCTGTCTCGGTTTGACCTGCCTAGTCCAAGCCGACATACCCGGGTGGGCCGAGACCAGTCTACTTCACGTAGTTTAATATTCCTTGGTGTCTCCAGAAATGTTGATGCAGTATCAGATTCGGAATCAAAGCAACACGATTTGAAGCAATCGTTATACATTACCGCTGTCATTGGATCTTGTGATTTAATTGTTATAGACACTTTTAGAATACCTAGATCCTCCAACTATAAAGGCGACGGGCCCAGTCCTCTAAAGATCACTTTTCTAACGACAGACATTGCTATTGCAATCAATACCAACTGGAAATTAAGTTTTTGATGTAAGGACTAATCTAAGTACCACGGTCGGTAAAATGCAGCACCGGTAACTGTTTAGAATATTTTTGTAACATTCCAATAACAGCAGGATGGTATTTTTGTTCAAAGTCACGCTTTATTAATAAGTAGTATATGACGTTCGAAAAGCAGGAAGGAAACACACGAACGGATTCGCGGTCGAATTCTCGAATAAATAAATTTATCACAAAGTCAGTACGGCGCTCGAATGTCAGGGCACGGAAAAGCATACTTGATGAGCTGCAAAAGCTGCGAAACCGGTCGTGTGCTTACGTCCTGCTTTTCGAACATCATACACAACTTATAAATAAAAATCTGGATTCAAACAAAAATTAACCATCGTGCTGTTATTGGAATGTTGAAAAATATTCCAAACAGTTACCGGCGCTACATTACACTGAATGTGAGACTTAGCTTAGTCCCCACATTAAGCTAAATTTCAATTTGCAAATGTGGTTTATCATCGAATTCGCAAATAATTGGGTTTAGCACAAAGTCAGAACGGCGTTCGAATGTCAGGCCACGGATACACATACCTAGTAAACCTAGTGAATGGAGATGAATGTACAATTGGCATCGTTTACCACTCGCCATCATCCGAAAGCTCTTTTAATGATAAACTAATTGAATCCTTGCAACACATCACAAGCTGCTAGACTACACAATTGCTGATCATGGGCGATTTTGATTGTCTGTCTGTTTTCTAGAGGTTAACTCTCGCTGCATTGGTATAAACATAAATTCAAGGATGTTATCGAAATTGCTTCAGTGCACAACCACGTTGACCAGCCAAGTCGCAGACGGGGTATTGACCAACCTTCAACCCTTGACTTTTTCTTAACGAATGAATCAACCGCGATAAAGGATATTCAATAGCTGGCACCACTGTGAAACGGTGACCATGTGGGGCTTGTCTTTTATTATGTATGTATTGTGGAACGATTGAGCGAACAGACAAAATTCTTTAGGAAAATACAAATTCAATCCTTAAATATCAGTCTCCAGAATGCGCACACTCAGGAGTTTGATTTCGTGGATTCGGCATTTCTAAATTATTTGAATTCGAAGATTGACGAAAACTCGATTTTTATGCAACACAAATGCAACCAGAACTATCAGTTTGTTATCCGGAGTAGAACTAAGAAATAGTAAGTTATAGAGGGAGTCTTGGGTAACTGATACGAATTTTGGTGCGGAAACAACTTGAAAGCGATTCTGTAAGATACGAAATCACACCACGAAACTTGTAAGAGAGGATCGCATGCAGTTTCAATGGAACTTGCTTACGAGAATGGAAAAGAATCCTAAGCCTCTCTAGAAGATAGTAAATGAGCGATCAAGAATGAAACCAGGCGTATTCTCTGTACAAACCTTAATGGATTGACTCACTCTGCCAAGATACGACTGATGCTTTAGCAACGTCTTACTTACTTGTCTTCAATTCTAAGCGTTGTATCCCAAATCAAGTTTGCCAAATTCGTCACATTTAGAATTAATAAGTGAAATGACTGTCAATGAATATATGGTTGAGCGGGAACTTTGTCAACTATAAGAAATAAAGTCCCTTGGCGCAAACAAAATTACCCCAACCATACTTAGCAGGTGTCGAATTGCTTTGACTGCTCCTCGCATGCGCTTATTTAATCTCAGTCTACATGAAGGAAACATACCACCGCATTGGAAAGCAGGAATAATAACTCCTATTTATAAAGGCGGTAGACGTTCAGACACAGAAAACTATCGTCCGGTAACGCTAGTTCCGGTGATTTTCAAATTAATGGAACGCATTGTGACTGCACGCGTAAGAGAACATTTTGAAAACCGAAATATTTTGATTGCAGCACAACACGGTTTTCCAAGAATTCGTTGCTGTTTATCTAACCTTCTTACAACGTTTGAGGATTGGACCAAGGTACTAGACGAAGGTGAGGCAGTACATGCTTGCTACATCGACATTTCCAGATCTTTCGATAGAGTCAACCATGACATTTTAATAAAAAAGCTCGAAGCTTATGGAATAACGGGCACGTTGCTAAATTGGGTAAGGGACTATCTAACTGATAGACACGCCGAACTTCGCGTTGGCAGCTCCTACTCTAGAAGAATAGACGTCACAAGCGGTGTTCCACAAGGCTCGGTGCTTGGACCTCTTCTATTATTGGTGTATATGAACGATATAATGGAGGATATTGGATGTAACTTGATATTGTTTGTCAATGATATTAAAATATGGAAACGTATCAGGTCTGTTAATGACTGTATGGCATTACAACGGGATCTGTGTAACTTATTTAGTTGGTCCCAGTCAAATGAGCTACCATTTAATCCTGCGAAATGTAAAATGCTGCGGCTTGGAAAATCTCTGCACCACACGTATCAGTCTTGCACGTAAGATCTCGTCTGGACCACCGCAGAAAAAGTTCTCGGTATCTGTTTGTCGTTTAACCTTAAGACTGGACATCATTGCCGGACAGTGTACAATAAAGCCTGCCGTATCTTGAGTCTTCTAAAAAGGATTTTCAGGATTTTCACCTTACCCCGGTTAATTAATACGTATGTACGTCTAGTTATTGAATATTCCACCCAAGCCTAGGAACCATGGCTGATGAAGGATATCGAACTACTTGACAGGATTTATCATCGTGCGGCAAAGTTGGTCTCCCGGTACAGAAATTTGCCTTTCAAATAGCAAATGTTAAATCTAAATCTATACCACGGATACGGAGTGACCTCAGGTTGACATTCAAAATCCTGCATACTAAAACCATCCCCCTAAACACTTGCTAAAGCCCAATGGACTTACTTGAACACGAAAATATTCAAAGGCTTTAAGCATTCCGCATTCACGATTGGATATTCGTCGATATTTTTTCACGGTAACATTTTGTTTCACTTGGAAATTTTGCCTGAAGAAATCATATGCTCGGAATCTGTTGCGGTTTTAACTTCGAAACTCGATGAGTATATGACGAACTATGCGGTATGTGCCTGCCCCTATTGATTTTTGAAAGATTTTATAATTTTGCTCTATAAACATGTCATCCTATGGTTATTGTTAAGCTTACTGCTTTTCTACCATAAAAGAAACTGAGTTCTGAGTTCTGGGCGCTTGACCATGAAACACAATGTTATTATTCGTTGTGCGAACCCTATTTGACAGTGGCATTCAATTATAACTTTGTTTACCACGTATCCACTGTTTCAAGGCTCACTGAACGTAATCTTACAGTCTCCATCTGATGACGACAAAGAGCCAGAAACCGGTAGTGGTGTGTATGTGCGGGGGATGTGAGCAACACATTTATCCGGTTATCCATGAGTGCCTTTAGTGCTTGACCAGGAATCACTGTGATTCTGTGTTTGAACACCGTTGTTCGTTGTACGAACCGTATATAACAAAAGGTTCACGGTGATTTCTCCTTAAATGTACAAGTGATTATTACTTGACAGTTTGGGCGGATAGGTCATATGGGCATTAATTTTAGAATGTTGAGAAGTAGAAATTGCGGCAGCTTACCTCCACAAAATTTCATAATTTGATCAATTGTTGTTCTGCTGGCACGTCCTTGCGGAACAATACAATCGTTCTGGACTTAACTTTTAATGATTGAATATCAATACTGCTACGCAACATCGTTCAAATGGAATCTCTTTACCTTTCATATAGCTTACCGAAAGTGATTACATATACATTACACGAGGTTATTACTGATAATATATGCTTTCGATATATTTACGCATGAGGGTCGTCTTAGCCGGATGCAATTTTTCATGACTACTAGGTCTTCTGGGAAAGAGAATGATAATTGTGTGTTTTGCCTACGTGCACGTGCGTTAGCTTGCTTTTCTGTATTTTCTGCGGTATACATGGCAAAAGCAGACCGGAGGGTGTGATGTTTTGTCTGCCAATGGACAGCGGTCAATCACGCGATTGAATGGATTTCCCCATTTTTAATGTCATGACGCTTGCTTGTAACTTACCAATTAATCAGGCGAATAAGGTTTACCTGACACGTTGTCAAAGAGGTGAAGGTTAATCACGTGACCACAGAATACGAGCGATTTTAGTTAGACGAACTCGTGTGGTTTAATCTGAGGGACGCGCAGCATGCATGTCATCTAACACAACACGAATACCACTTATTGTTGAGATGCGGAGTGCATTACTGATGAGAACAACCCAGACAGGAAATGACCAAACAACCGACGACGACAAACGCAAACCCGTGATAATCTGGGTTTCGCAAGGATCACATTAGAACGTTTCGAGCGACAACAGCCTCAAAAGCTTGATGAAATAGACAACATGAACAGCTATCGAACGATAAGCAAGTCGTCAATTTCGGTCAAATAAACCTAATGTGGCGAGGGATTGAATTGAACTGGTTGGCACGAAGCCGATTGACAAATCAGATCTAAGTGAGAACCGGTACAGGTATATTCAGGATATCGTAGTGGTAACATGATTTGCTTAAATAAGATAGATGGGTGACAACTTGTTTTTGGTCGTGTGTAATAAACTCGTTGAAGAAATTGGCGTTCCCGTCTGTTGTGGAATCCGTGGGTGAACGCAATTAGCCTCGGAATGGTCGACCTAATCGATAATCGATTCACGGGGCTAACGTAGACAACGTTGGGTCTAGTGTTCTAGAAGCCTTTGTGAACATAGTGAAAGATGATTGAACATGGAATGCGATTTAGCCTCCATGGAATGACACAAGCCTCCTCGAACGAACAATTCTGTTTTTAGCTGTATTTAGTTGTTGTTAAATCGACTTAATGGGAGCTATTTTAAACTTCATTCTTTGTTATCATACATACTGCAAAAGTTGCAGTTCGCAATATTAATCAGCCCAATAGTTATTTGCAGTCGCCTGAAACCTGTTTTCCATCTGCATATGTTTGTATTCGTCGACTTCTTAGAAATGCTGACTATTCCTCTTTCAAGACATGAGTAATCGAGCAGCTTCGGTTTTGAACGGATAGATAATTCTCGCTTTCTTTGAAGTGGCAACCCGATTAATGTATATTTTAGCAATTTTCATTTTTTGATAGTCAATCTGCTGGTCTCGCGTTGCCGAGCTCCGTTCTGACAGCTTGCCCGAAATGATCGAGAAGATTTCTTCTTACATACGACTGACGTTAAACCTGGGGTTACCTGCCCATTTTGCGCTGGAAACTCTACTCTTTCGAAGCTTTACTTTTGCATGCACCATGGAATTGTCTTCGTTGAAATATCCACTCGAGAGTAGTGCGCTTTCCGTATTAGCGCGCTAGTGATATTAATGTTGAGCTTATGCCTATATGTTTAATGAAGATGATTCCAAGATACTTTATGCGGTGGTTTTGTATGAAAAAGGATTTCAGTGACAACGAGGGGCTGATGCATTTCCGTTTGTTCTACGTACCACGAACTTGTCTTGATAGTTTGGCTAGGACTCATGAACCACGACAGTATTTCAACAACCAGCTTGCAATAACTGTTGTGAAACTGTGATGCATTGTGTGTTTAAACAGGAGCTGCAACGAGCATTCGAGCATAAAACTAAGCAAACTAAACGCACCGATAATAAATATCCCATTCCGCCGTAATTCGGCTCTGCAGTCAAGGCTCATCAGACTGTGACGACTGTGACGAAAAGATTTACAGGTGGTTAAATGATACATACTTCTATTGTGCGGTCTTTATTCGATTATTCGGTAGCTAGGTGTGCAATGAACGCCGAGTGGTTAACTAATAACAAGTCATTTATTTCGCTTTATTCTAAAGCAACAGTCAACCGTACATTAAAAAAGAGGCATGACCCTTCAAAACCCTCCTTCAAATGATTTTGCGAAGATCCATTGTGGCGAGTAAAAATAAGATCACGGCAGGACTTTACGGTTTTGGGTATCAGGAACCCACTTATTCATTCGAGAATTCAAGATTGAGCTTCCGGGCTCGATAGATTGTGAAAATGAACATCCTGCTGCAGTAATTTAATATTTCGGTCCATTTGGTGCCTATCAGTAATTATTAATCATACCAATCATACCACGTTTTTAATCCATTCTGTAGTGAAATTGACTAACATTTTATCCATTTCCTGCATACAAAACAATAAATGCGTGTTATTGTATGTGCAAACGCGGGGTAATAAAAAAACTCTATCAAGCATTCAAGCATTCAAGGATTTATGCTTAAAAAGCGAAATCTTTACAACACCTCTGCATTAAAATATAAAAGAAAAATGTTACAAATAACAGATATGCACATGGAGCATTCTTGTCACGGTGTAACACCTTGCTTTTCGGTATGTTGAGTGGTAAATCAGTTACAGCCGTGGCAGTTTTTCACAATGATCAGCATAACTGATCTGCCTGGAAATTTTCAAATCATTCGCAAACTGAACCATTTTGGATGCTATGGTTGGGGGAAATCATTTATATAGAAGAAAAAGATATCACAGATCCTCGTGGGACTCCACAGGTAAACGTCAGGGAATTGGTCGATGATGTTTTGAAGTTAATCTTGAGGTGAAAACCATGTGCGGTGAATTTCAATTTGAAATTATTAGTTATGAGAAGTAAGCGAATCACGAAAACTGATTCACATCACAAACACAAACTTGATTTTTATTGGCTTGGAAATATTGTCGGGCGTTCAATGGACTGAAAATATATGACTCTGAAACCAAATCTCATTCTGTTCGCTTGTGATGCAAAATAACTGAAAATTTATGTCTTTGCTCAAATTGAAGGTGGATTCGTTTGTGAACATTTGCTATACAAGCTAAAATTCATCAGAGATTTACCGAAGAACGTTTCTCATTGTTAGATTATTCTGAGCCGATTGATAAACCACATTTGAACATTCATAAAATATCAAATATCCAAACTGTTTTCGTTCTACATGCACCGGTAGGTTAAGACTTCCGTCCCACGTCGATAAAATGGCATCGTGTTTATTTCAATTAGATGTGGTTGTTCGGAACAGGACAACCGCTTGTTCAAATAGCAAATTAATTAAGATTGATCGGTTAGTTAATAAATGGCAGACGAACCGCAGCAAATATTTAGTGTATCGGGAAATCACTTGATGGAAAATGTCGAATGTTTAGTAAAATTGAGTCCTTCGTAGCTGTCTATTTGGAATTTCTATCCATACTGCTCAGTTCGTTTCGCGAGATCTAATCTACGGATCTCATTCGAAAACCAGGGAATCGTTTCTTGCTTTCGATGATTGCGGAATGATCAAAACACTCGTCACTATTCTCGACTCATCAAGCACGAGGTCGATGTTGCTTGAAAATGCCAGAATTCGAGCATTCATGGTGACAAAAGGCGTCTGAAGGATTCGACCGTTGTTTCCGAAAATGTGATGATAACTCCAGAGTTTCAAACTTGGTCTTTTCGTCAAAAGGGGATAAGCATTGCGAATTTAGTGGATGCTGGAAGCCTCTAGCCGCAAAATATTTCATGAGCAAGCTAAAAATTTCTCTTCTATCAAATAGCATTCTTTTTATGGGATAAACTGACTTTGTTTCCAGAAGGAATTGTCATTCTAACTTTGACAATCATGGACTTGGGTTTCCTTTCAGTTCTACATCCATCATTTTCCCAGAAAGATTACATGATTTAAGATTTATGATTAAAAAATGCAATTGGCTTTCCAATAAGCAAAAAGAGAAAATATAGATACAAAATTATATGCTTTGTTAACATTTGGAGGCAATATCGGGTTTAGGTCCTACGTAATCGTCAAGTTTCGTTTCGGGCAAAGCCAAGTTAGTAGAGTTTACCACTGGCAGGTAGCGAACTGCGAAGAACACACACATGAAGTAAATGAAAATACCTTTGGTAGTTCTGTTTAGGGCGTGGGATAGACGAAATTTTAGCATATATCCCAAGAAGAATAGCTAGGCCCATTTTCAAACCACTCGAAAGTGGATAGCTTTGTTAAATGCGGCATGGGGTACATATTGGTTCTATGAAACGGAAGTTTTCCCGGCACATTTTCAAAATATCCGTAACAATGTGACTTCGTTAATTCGAAAAGATAAGGAACATTTTTATTCGAATCTGGCAGGACAACTGAAAGTAACCAACGTTATTCTATGCAATCGTAAACAAAGCGAATAAGGTTAACCCCCTGGTTTTACCTATTAAGACAGCAGATGGATTGATATATGCTGCTGTGGATACAGCCTTAACAACGTTATATGCACAAATATTTTCTCCAAATGATGTGTTATGCCAGCAACTATGCAAGGTTCAAAAGACGTTCAAAGCCTAAGTGATATCGACGTACATCTTAAGGTTGTGCGAAAGCATTTACCCAGGCTGAAAGTATATAAATCCTAATGGGAAGACAGAACAAGACCGGCTAAGTTCATGTCAGCTGGAGGTTCATGGCACGCTATGTGATTTATTTAAACACTCAACAATACATGAATCCCACAAACTGACTGGAAAACAGCATTGGGCCATTACCTACCTGGGGCGCCCCTTTTAGAACTTTATAAAATATTGTAGCGCTTATCAATCAAATCGAAAGACAAGAAATACATTCTCTAAATAACTTGTTCACGACTAAATAATTGGACGCAGGCATTTGATTATGGAAGTTGGTCGCATGCTTGTTACCTAAATATATTTAAAGCATTCGATCTTCTTGATAACTCTTTACTATCTCGAAAACTGTAGGAAGTCGGCATCAACAAAATCTGCTTGCTTGGTTGAAAAGTTATCTGTCTTCGCGCAAAGCGAAAGTCAAAAGAGATGGCGAAATGTGTCAAATTATTGAAGTCGCGGAGCGGAGTCCCACAAGCTTCAGTACTCGGCATAATACTGCTTTTAATATTGTAAATAATCTACTGCAATCGGTGCGGAGTAACTTTGTTCTTTTCGCTGATAACATAAACTTTGTGATAGACTCTGTCGAGGAATTCCTAGTTTTACAAACAGGCCTAAATAAGCTGCATCAGTGGCCAATTCAAAACAAGCTCCCCTTCAATTTCCGCGATTGGTGAATGTTACAGATTGAAAATTCTATTCCTTTCTCATACATGCTCGGCAGTCGAACGCGTAAGTGGAGTACATCACAGAAAGTTCTCGGTATATGGGTTTGCAGATATTTTTAAAAACAATTTGCAGTGCGAGGCTGTCCGTAAACGTGCCTCTGGCATACTTGGCTCACTCAAACGAATTCTCGATTGTTTTCGACTGTACTCGTCGAGAAAGATACTTAATACATACATAAACCCAGTCGTTGACAATTTAGCGCAATCTTGGGCAACATGGTTGGACAAAGACGTCGCGCTACTGGCGGGAATTTATTATTAGGATAACAAAATGTTTACCGGAATAGAACACCTACCCTATTATCAGTGTCTGACGCAACTCAGATTGAACACTCTCGAGCGCAAATGCATCCGAGGTGAGCGAATTCCAACATTCAGAATTATCCATACGCGTCCCACCCATTCAGCCACATATTTAAAATTGGTTCCGAACACCAAGCACGCAGTAATAATCTTATTCTTAAAATATCCTATTCCTGCTGTGGTCCTTTCGAAGCCATAGTGTCCAGGTTTGTGCAACTTGGTCCAAAACCGGGTGTGTTTTCATCATGCGGGCAAACGATCCAAGTAAAACGTCCTAAGATGAATCATAACACGCCTAGCAAACAAGAGGCACGTTTTTAACAGCTTCACATATTAGATTTTTTAAGTGCAACAAATCCAACCACCCTGGTCTGTTTCTTCAGTTGTGTAAGCCAAGTTTTTTTTCTTTCGGTGATTGTAAGAGTCTGAGAAGCTGTATTTTCATCATTTTGGACGTTGGAGATGTAAACGGCGGTTCGTTTTTGGACGGCACTTGTTGCAATGCTTTCACCTTGTTCTTTATCGGTGAAGAATCATCAATGCTGCTGATCTGTCTCCATATCGGCTCAAGCACGGATTCTTGCGAACGCAGCTAGTAAAATCAAATTGCTTCAACTATGGTAGTTTCAATTCAATTCAATTTAATTTAATTGTCTCAAAAGCACATAGCTTTACAAAAACCACAGAATAATATGGAAATTATGAATAACATAGGTAGTAAAACGGGATTTGTTTGTTTACTGATCAGTTCGGGAATCAGGTAAAAATCCATAGGTCAGAAATTTTTCGATGCATAGGTTCAAAGCTTTTATGGTGTAGAATATATAGGTTCAATGTTTGGATTGGTCGACATGAAGTTGTCCAAGTTTGATTTGAATATATTCAAGTTGAGTCAATGTGCAACGTTGCGGGGTAGGGAGTTCCAGGTAAAACATACACGTACAGTATAAAAATACCTTCGACAGTTCAGTCTCAAGTCGCGAATAAGTACTGTATAGTCATGATTCCGGCTGGTTCCAGGAGGTAGTCGTGTGAATAATTTATTCAGGGGATGATTGGGGGTATGCAGTATATTGAACATAAGAATCAAATCACCTCTAAGACGGCGGTAGCGAGAGTCGAAGAGATTTAGACTTGCAATACGATCTTCGTATCCATTGATACAATTTCTCAAAAATACCGTGATTCTATAACTTGTTCGAGAGGACATTATGATCGATTCAGCCAAAAGGTTTAGAAATGTCGATACAGTATGCTTAGCTCAGATATATGCAACTATGACACTCGTTCAAACATTCAGACTCGTCAGCAAATTCGTTAAACTAAAACAAAAATCTTCTAAATTCGTGTGAGAAACCAACAAATGATCATTTCGCCAATTCTATCGCCAATGAGTTCGCTCATAAATATTTTTCAATTTCAACTCCTACCTGACGCACCACGAGATATTCATGCAACGTTTGGTTAAAACGTGAAGGAATTGTTCCATTTAACAGACCACACGAATTTCGTGATTTTTTCCCATTTAGATAAACAAAATTGACCTCGATTAATCCCACGGTTTTCATTTTCCGAGCGCGCCATCAGAACAGATGGTTTTGCTTTGCACTCAGTGACACTAATGATGCGCTGATAGCATAAAAATCGTCCATCTTGGTAAATTGAATTCTATCCAATTAATTTGAATTATGGTGGAAACTTTTGCCATACATACTGCCTATTGAGCCACTGCTAAGAGCGTTTTCTATATTTTATCGGAGTATAAGTCTGGGGGATGAGAGCAACGACAAAACTTTGCTCGTCTTGTTTATTCGAAATTATTTTTACTCGCAATCGTTTGATAAGTCATTGATTAAACAAAACAGTTAGCGGAGTGAAATCAAGCATTTGCATTTTTACTCCCACGCAATTTCATTATTTCCCATCCGGATGCTGATATTGTCTTTCATTTAGTAGATGGTATCTCCATACTCTTAAATCTGACCAGCCAGTGGTCCTCGTAAACTGATGGTGTGGTGTCCGGAAGAATCTGTGTTTAGGAATCTTGCTCTTACTTTTCATTTGTCTGCCAGAATAATTCTTTTAGGACTCGAAAAAATGGCTAACACAAATCACGAGATTATCACTTTCTTCGTGAATAAAATAAACATTTTTAAACGGGAATATCTAAAATATGCAGTTGGGATTTATTAGCTCCTGTGAAAACGATCTAGATTCATGCTTCATTAAGTAATAGTGACGAAATATATTTGAATTCACGATTACCATAGCATAGTAAATTATTTGTAATTATTATTATTGATTATTCATTGAAAAATAATTACTTTGTAGTTCTGTTCATGTTCCAAGATAGTCAGAGCCGGAGTGATTTTAAGTAAAAGCTTCAATTTAAAAATGTTCTAATGTCACGCGCCTTATATAACTTCGGAAAACCAAGTCTAGCTCCTGGCCTGCACGCATGGTCCCGTGGACCTACTTCTACTGACAGTGGAAGGGACGAAGTCTCCTGACTGGCGCCTCAAAACCAGTTTGCTACGGGCAGGTGGAGCTCGTAAATCCATTAAGGTTGTCTACCTAGGGAAAAGAAAATCATTATTTCAAACTTTCACTGCCTTGTGGCTAGTTTCAATCATGGAGAAGACTTGCAGAGTCAACGCCGAGGAACGATTGGAACAGTAGTCCCGTTAAGCAGTTCCAAATGCTATTCTTTTTCGTCCGGCAAATCCTGCGACGGCATCGTTGTCCAAACGTATCAGCCTGGCTGTTCCTTTGGTTCAAATTGTGTCGTGGAGAGGGATCACTTGTTGCATGGGCAACAGCTAGTTCTCCATATCAAAACGACCTGGCGTACATCTCAGCGTACAAATAGAGAGGACACTCTATCTGCTCTTGTGTGATAAAATGGAAAACCAGCAGATACCGGTCAAAAATATAGCTCGACTGGCGTAGAGTTAAGCTTCTGAAGGTAGGAGGGATATTCAGGTCTCATTAGACGTGTTACATTGTGCAACGAACGCTTGAGTGTTTTTAAGACTGTTGACTGCTGATTGGAAAGTTTTAAATAAACGATCGATAGTCTGGCCGCGCTTCATGCGCGTTGATAATTGTGAGTTTCATAATACAATTCACTTTAGTTTTGTCTTTACGTATTATTACTCACTCAACGGACTGCAGGTCCGGAAATCACTATTACTATTGGAATTAATACGTATCAGGACGGCTACCGCCCACCTCAAGCTGGGCAGCCTCCAGCCCCAAAAGGTGTCGTCTCTCCATGGTCTGCTCAGCTCGGCATGAGGACTAGGAACCAACCGAAAAGCAGACTGTATTTTGTCGCACTAGTAAAACAGATTGCTAATGCAGAGAAGTGGATTGAAACACTCGGTCAACGCCTTTTGAATTTCTGGAACATCGTAGAAGTAAAAAAACATCAGCTGTTAATAACAATGAGATAAAAAGGCTGAAATTCCACGTGGCTGTCTTGCAACCGGCGCGGCTACCAGCCACTGGTATGTTAACAGAAAGAGATTATGCGTTTTTGGGAAAACAAAGGGATCGGATGGGCTTTGACTACGTGGAGTTGGGTTTGGCGTGCGAAACAGCCTACTAAAAGTAACAGAACCAATCAGCAGCGAATCACACTTTAAATTAGAAGTGCAGAACAGGTACCAGTACGTTGGTCAACGTTTATCTCCCACCGCTCTTTGTAATATCCGGTGAAAAAGATGTTTGGATCATGTTATATCTGTAGGGTATTGCACTGGCCCAGCCGT
>JACCGJ010009650.1:0-14772 GCA_013407085.1 Atriophallophorus winterbourni | reverse complement strand
CGTAGAAGGCGTTCTCCTCGTCGTCGGAATTGGTGTTAGTCGGAGCGTAAGTTGCTACAATAAACAAGCATCTCTGATTAGACGATTTTGAGTTTGGTCTGATATTAGTGGCTAGTCTAACTGCGCGCATCCTGCTATTCCAAGGAATCCAATCGATTAGACAGGATTCGGCACGTGAATTCAGCACTATACCAACACCCGCCTGTCCTGAAATGGCAGCTACAGAATCACCAGAGCAGCGCAAAAAGTAGCGAGTTGAAAGATTTGGGGCGGTAAGTTCAGTAATTATAGACGGATCATATAAGCGCGTTTCCGATGAACAGCAAACATCAATAGATAGACTATCTAAGGTAAGAGCCAGTGCAGCTTGCTGGCCTATGTCTTAGAGTCCTAACATTCATGGCTCCGATGTGAGTAGAGGTCCGTGGTTTAAGGAAGTGATCTGTAGATTCGCGAACAGAAAATGTTCCAACATGTTCAGCGCGGTCTTTTCTAAAGCTGGGATTGACAGACGGAGAGTTATTAAGAGTGGATGGGGGAGGGGAAGGGTCGGAAACAGTTTGAAGAGTAGGGCCAGCAGTAGCTTGTTTTCGCTTACCCGCCCTGCTGTATGCAGCAGGTAAGGCGGCCCTGTTTATCGTGCGCGACGGCCGATGCACTATGGAGTTGGTTTTCGTAGTAATAGTCATGGTCATGGTTGTATTGCCTATATGAATTGCCTATATGAGATGGAAGTGTGATGCTTCTTGTTTGCATTGCGCGTAGTAAACGCGTTTCGCGTGCATTCGTGGGTTAACGTAATTGGCAGGTTGACTTCAGGACGCAATCGATAATTGAGTGTGAAATAGACGTGGTTAATGCTAAATCGAAAGTGTCCTCGAAGTCTGTGCAAGCAGCATAATGGACGTTAGAAAGGGGAGTGCGATTTGGAATCGATTGGTCTGGGGTAACGCTCCCTCCCAATCGCCACTTTACAGTATAAATCTAAAATAATGGTTGGTTCTAAGTGTCCTGTTCATTTTCCCCATAAAATTGTAGAAGAACGTAGATCTGATTACTGGTCACATAATACCACTGTGGTTATGATGCTAAACATTTTACACGTAGCTGTGCGCGGCTCCTGATGCCCCATGAATAAGCTAATTACTTGGAAAAATCAGCTTCGATAAGTACACCTGTTATTAGATTTGAATGCTTTCATTTTATCAAAAAGCCAAATAAATGACTCCACCTTCCTATCATTAATACTATATGTAATAATGGCCGAACACCAAATCAAAAATGTGAAATTGCTTTTAAATTTCATGTATCTGAAATTTGTAATTTAGATAAGTGTTATCAGTAAACAACAAACAAAGTGATACTTGAATGCCACCGGTAATCGGATTAGCACAAGCAAACGTGGGATGATCGAAACACACAGTCAATCCATCAAATCAATGGAAATGACCCATTTTATGAGTGCGCAATCCCCTTGCACGCAATTAATGGTGTGTAATTGCAAGCCATGTGTGCACTCTGTAAACTAGTAACCGACAAAATTATCAAGGTAAGAATTCGAATCCACGCTTTTTATTGGTCACTTTCTTGTCGGTCCTGTCCGTATATAAACGTTTCTTGTTAACATTGTGCATCGAATTATTGAGCAAGGCAGCAATTTCGCTAATGAATTCTGCATTAATGAATTAAACGCCACAGATATACAAAACGCTGTTTGGGTCATGTGGAACACGGCGGAAACATAACGAGATAGCATCCTAAAACAAGCCCATTGAAGCGAACTTACGTTGGAGAATATTAAACCATAGGATTGGGATACATTGCTGATAGAGAAGGAACCATTGGCAGACTGGAGCAGAGAACTCCAATTCACTGAGAGCTGAGCCCTTGGATCCAGCGAGTGAAAAACCATGACGGAAGGGTTGAGGAACCGCGAAGCGCCAATCAAAAAATGTATTGACTCGCGTGAATTATTCGCGCGAAAATAGGTTAATCCGATTTCATCACACATTGAACCGGTACAGCCAGGATTTTCGCGTGATTCAAACTGTGCCTGTGATCAGAGTAGGTGAATAGTGCTTACTTGCCATCCACTTGAACGGAGTAAGATGAAGCACACGAGTAAACATATCATCCACGGTTTAGGAAAGCAAACCATCTGAAATTACAGAAAAAAGTGTAGAAACACGCGATGGAGAATATTCTTGATTATCACAGATCGACTGGAGCACCAAACTTACTGCTGCAATAAATAGCCTCAGCCCATGTCGTTTTAAACACGCCCAAATACCCTAAACTTTAATCACAGATTGTACGAGAAAATTTCGTGAGAAGAATTAAGTAAAAACGATAAAGTGCTTCCGTTTAACATTTTACTTGTACTAATCCATCCGCGTCACCTAAATTTAATCAACTATAAATAGATATGGAACTTCGGTCTAAATGATTGAATGACTATTCAAATCCCAATGATCCTAATGCCTAGGAACTTTCGTAATCTTTTGCAAATTGCTGAACCCAGATAAGGTCGAAACGTTCATTCGCTTTTTGTCGCCTTCTGTGAATGATAATTTCTGCGTGCAGCGATTAGTCCAGTATGAGGACCTTCCAGTGCAAGGTTGAGCACGAGATGGGTATTTTATTGTTACAAAATTTCCAGTATCACATCAACAATACAGCTCGCAAAATATTCATTTGAAAGCTAAACTAACTGACCTAGCATCGTGATTCTGAAGTCAATCCCGAAGATTTGAAATGAAGTAGAAACACCCACAATACTTTCGAACGAAGGTTGAGATATAACTACACAATTCAAAGATTGTTATGTTAGATTCTGAGAGGTGAAACTGAGTTCAATAAAGCGATTTGTTTCCTAAAGTCTCATATACACAGTCTTTCCACATCTCATATTCTGCGACGATATACGCCACACTATTATACATCCTCGTTTAAATTCGTGGTTATATATAATATATTAGGTTTGGCGTTTCTGTTTTGTAGTACTTGATCTGCGTTCGGTGAGACGCACAGTCGAGAGTTAATATTTAAAAACATGTTTGACGCAAATGCATATAAGTATGGATTTGTTAACATTTTATATTGTTTATCATATCATTTCAAAATCACAACACAATTCCTTTGTATTTGCCCCTTCCTTTCGTATTTAATGGTCACAGCTTCATTCGATCTAAATGGAGCGATCCTGGAATATTTGCCCATAGAGTATCACCATGTTTAATTTGATATCAGAAACAAAAAGGGGTATTTTCTAGAAACAAGCAACTACACAAGTGGTCGATTTATATTTCTGCTAATCAGACAATATCCTCTACTTTTCAACGCCATAAAGCACTGAAAGTATCGCTTCACGCACAAAAATTCCTACAGTATAAAATGTTTTCATTGTCCCGAATTTGTGCTCAAGATGTTATCACAAATCTATTCTGTTGAAATATCGTTTTAGAAATCACAAGCGTTGTTTGCCTGGAAATTTATAGGTTGCTATGCTGATGATAGCAATTCAATATCACACAAAATGTAATAAACAAAACTGGGTTAAACTGTTCATCCGATCATAAATATCTTTAATCATTATTGCTAAATAATGGAGAATTCCCAATGACCCAGCCACGCACAAGTTCTGAGCATAACACGAGATATCTGAAACGAATTGCTATGGACTACTGTCAGATTGTCAAAATTTATTATACTTTTCATGCCTATCCGTTATCTAGAATTGACTATTTTGAGACAGATCTCACTCTGCAGTTTGATCGTAAGTGATGTACAGCATTCCTGTTAATAATGTCCATGGTATAAAAGCAGCAACAAAGGGTTTTCGACAAGACTAATAATAATAAGACGATATACATAACAAAGGCACCTGGCAAAACACAACAGCAGGAAGCGCTGAAAAGCACGACAACAGCAATAGCAAATACAAGAGTATTCAGGCTACGAAAGAATTGCCCTGGAACGGCTGATGAAGGTGAACCATGTCAGTTAATGAAAAACATAATGTCAAGGTCAAACATAGCACGACAGAGGCAGTTAACACGAAATCACCCAATCAATCAATTAAATGTGCAACCGGAACAGAAACACTGAGTTCTTTCTTCGCGATCACGAGTTTCGCCTATAAAGGCTTGGCAAATTTGCGTTCACTAGCAAGGTAAGATTCAGGCAATGATTGTCCGCGGTGTTAATTGTAACAGATTTTATATCTAGACTGGAAACGGGATGACATCATTAATGTTGCATCGAGGGGCGTTGAGAGCATGAAATACGTTAGTACCAGAAAGGCGTTAAGCATCATTCTTCCAACCATATATCAGTAATTCCGTGACTTTGAACACACAATTGTATGCATTGAATGAACTCACTAAAATGTGGCAGCACTTTCGGGAGGTATGTGCCTTAAAATGTTCGTTCTTCCAAAACAGAAAACTGAATTTCTACTAAACAGAATAAACGTCCGCATAGTGCCTTTAGCATGAAATAATTCGTATTAATTGCGGCTTGTCATCTTTGAAAAACCACCGGTCATTGTATACCAAATATTTCGTGGCGAAAACTGGATATTTTGGATAAATTGATGGAATTCTTGAAAGAGCACGGACATATTCTAAGTCAAAACAAGTGCATTCAACTCGTCGGTGATGAAACTCTGCGGGTTTCTGAAATTATCCAACATGTTCACCATGTTTCACAAGACTTTTCATATTACAGACGAAAACTTGTTTTTTTCAAATATCTGTCTCGGCCAGAGAATAACGAATACTTCGCTTTGGGAAGCGAAGCGAAGCCATTGCGAAGTGCACTTCGGATATTCGCTTTGATACTATTCGCCATTGCGAAGGGCAGTTGGAGCATTCCGAAAATTCGCTTCGCACTTCGCTTCGCTTCAAAAAAGTGACATTCGTTATTGTCTGGTCTCGACCTGGGCAGACTAACAGTATCTCAGCCCACCTACCGTCTGTTACTGTTCAGCACTTCGCTTTGTTTGTGCATTTATTGATTGATTTGTAGCAGTAGTTTTCATTCAGGCAACACTAATCTAAAATTAAACAGCGCACATGAAACTCACGGTTTTCTCATAGAAATTTACTGCGCAGTTGACGGAAGCGGACGGACAGTAATCCTATCTCGAATTTCATCCACTTAGGGAAAGAATAATTCAGCAGCATAAAATAGCCTACGTTATCCATGAAGAAGTATGTCAATAATAACACTATCATTATTTATCAGCCTTCAAACTAGACAATTAGCAAAATTATATTCACGTTTAATGCAAAAGATACCACTGAAAGTCAACATGACAAAGTTTTCAAGTGTCACTATTGAAATTCTGCAATATTCTCACAAAGTTGAACATTTGTCTAATGTTGATAACGAGAGAGTGAAATAATATTTCTATGGTATCCTATAAAAACACGGCTTTTAACGGGACATAAAGTTACTGATGGCACTCAGCGTCTATCGGAAGTCCAATTCCAATAGGTTAAATTATCTGACTCAAATAAATACAATTATTGCATTCGTAAAAGTAAAGTTTGTTCCCATAATTTGTTAACACCTTAATAGGTCCAAATGCTACGGAAAGTAATAAATATGTAGACCAGTGCTTAATTAGTTTACTTTAGGCAAATAAATAACTAAATGATTAGTAAAAATAATACTTGTAATTAAAATTACGCCAACCGTTCACCGATTCTTTCAACTAACTTGAAAATCGTACCAAATGATGAACGTAGTGCAGTGTAGCTAATAAAATCAACTTTTTCATTATAGTGGTTTAGTGTAGAGACCATAAAGTTTATAGCTTGTCAAAAAATTGTTAACGTTTACAAGGCAACGCTTTATATTTCGCTTATCCCAGCAGTAAAATATGACGGCCGACTTTTATTTGAAATAATGCAAGATTAATGATGCACTTAAAGTATCAATGCACGCAGCCTAAGAAAGAGTGATTTCAACAAGACCAAGTAGTTTGAACAGTTTTGACTTAGTACAAAATTGATGAGCACGTCGCACGTACGTCTTAATTGACGCGACGTGTTTGCCAGCTGTAAATATAGGATGCCATCATTTATTATTATCAGTTTCCAGCTTGTTTAATAAACCATTTTGCATTATTATCAAACAGTTCGATAGGCTCCTAATGCTATGAACTGCATGGTCCATTATTTACAAAGGTGTGGGCAAAAACATTTTATCTAAAATTAATGAAGTATTTTCGTGCTGCATGATACAGAGCTTTGTCTTATGCGTTGAAGTGTATCAATTATACACAAACAAAATGCTGCCTTCATCGCTTAAGTAAGCGCAATGATAGTCTGCTCCATAATAATAGCAAGAAGGTAGTCTTCCTATAATGCCATGAATGTACGATTTAACCAAACGTCAACCGCAGGTTGCTTTGATGTCTGTTTCTCTGTAATCAATGCTAGCAATGTAGCATGATAATATTATTGGCACAAATTTCTATCAAATAATAGCAGAAACAATAAACATGTTGCTAAATCGGATACTCGTGTTCGGTTATCCATGAATTTATATTACAAAGTAAGCAGTATAAATACTTTCTAACACGCGCCGTTTTCAGCACACGATGTTGACAAAAATTAAGGAAATGGTGAGCTGAAGAAAAATACGTTCGAATTGAGCCTGAGAGCAATCATGAATCACTTTCAGTTATTAGAAATATGTGAAGCGGATCATGCGTTGCGCGTCTTATCAAACGCGTCAACTGTTTTGCGAGTAAAGTGTTGGTCAAAATAAATAAGGTAAAAATTGTACACATTAAACTGCAAAATATTTCAATACATATTGAAACACCCAAATGTTATAAAATTGGACTTGCTGCTGCGAACATATAAGCGCACGTTGTAACGAGTTGAAAACAGTATTGTCTCTGTTTAACGTGCAAAATTTACTGGATGCTAATCCATAAGCTGTTATACACATTCTATTTCTATTTCCGCCCTCATATCTGTCTGGGCCTAGGCAACCTGACAGTATCTCAGCCCACATGCAGTGTCTGACTGTGCATCACTTTGCCTGGATCAGGCTTTGTGGAGTGGCTGTCAGCATAAATACTCATTGTCCAATCAGAATGCAGTAGCTGTCAGTGTGTCTATCTCTGTATTGTAATTCCCATGATGATTCATATGTTTGTTGACGTGTAGTGAATACACATCTATCGCTCTGATCTTGACTACTCTACAGGCTTGTACTTTCATACCATACCATATGCACATAGATGCTTTCAGGAACATTAAGAATGTCGTCTTGTCTATGCGAAAACGAAACACAATTCTGAGTGAAACATTTATGTTGCACATAAAAAATATATCAGGCTTTAACATTGATGATGTTTTTGCGGGTGAAAAAAATTTAGTTTCACCTCTTTGAGTTCAGCAGCAGCAATGAATACACTATTCTTACTAATAAAAAGAGGCTCCTAATTGTACAGGATGGTATGCTCGATCTATCAGAGGGAAGCAAATAACATTCACCGAATATCTGGATTCTCACAATAATTCGGAATCACTTCATTTCTGATAACGATTCTTCAGGGTTTTAGAATACTCGAAGAACATAAGCGGATCATACATCAACAAGTATTTATTAAAACGTGTATAGCTCATTTCACGTTAAGTTACTCTCTTGGTTACTCAATAAAAACCTGATGGAAAGATGTGTTGAGCAATCTACGTTTATTTTTTTAGTGTAAATAGAACAGGTTTTCCCGTGAAAGTTGCATTACATTTTTCAATGAACACAGTTTACCTATCAACGCAAATTCAATCCAAAATTATAGTTTTTATTTAAAAGTAGACAAAGTTTTCAAAACATGAGAAAGACATTTCTGAAATGCATATTTAGGTTTCTTCTGTGTTGGCAACGAAAACAATTCCCGAAAGGGGAGTCAAGATGTTCCCTATCAATATTGCTTCGACGGATGTCGCAGCGAACCGCTAAGTTCAAAGTTTCTGTAGCTTGATAGGATAACCTCTGGTTCATACACTCGTTAAGAGCAGATAAATCGTTTAGAGTTCATCACTATAGTGACTCAGTAAAATCCATCATCGGTAAATCCTACCTAATTCGACAATACTGAAGCAGGAACATGTCGATTCTGTTCGGGGCTTAACAAACCTTGTAAATGTTATCTCAAGAATCATCCTCGTTTACTCGTTGCAGTGCATCGCATTTTCTTCTTAATTATTGTGGATTCAGCTGAAATTCCGTACTCGAGGTAAGACCTGATTTGCGCATCGTATAGCACCTTGAACGCTTCAGCTGTTATACCAGATAACAACCTATGAATTGACCACACGAAGCGGTTTACATTTCTAATTTTTTTATAGTTTTGGCTTTGATTTGATAGACTGAAAACTAAAACTAGTTATTTTATCAGATGCTCCAGGCGGACGACCAGATCCCATGTGAAGAAAGGCACATTATTAGTCATTGACCGGTATGAACGATTTGTTAATCCAAGTAATTATTTTGTTCAGATCTTTCTGCAGACGCATTGTTTCAGCGTTAATAACAAGACCTAGAACCATGAATCATAAGCGAATAGAAACTTGGATTGGATCAAGTTACCGAGCGATCTAAACAGGAAAGGATTGAGAAGTTCAACTTCCCCAATACCAAAATGCGCAATTTGTGACTTAGATGAAATGCAGTTACCACAGATGTCATACGTCTAGCGGAAAAACTGCTATCAATTTCGGTAAAGTAATATCTGCATCTAATACTGCCAGAATTGCTATGGGTACGTGATCGAACGCAGCAACCAAATCATGTGTCAAATAGCTTGCGCTTATGCTCGCACGTCTTGCAAAGTTGGAAGCAAACTACTATTTATGGTGGAAACATGCTGTTTTGCGCAAATTTATTTATTTAAGAAAAACTTTATCAGACAAACTGGCAAAATTCCGTTTATTATACTTTCCGAAAACCGTTGCTGACGTAATAGGACGATAGTTAAATCTAAAAATGGCATCTTCTTGCTTCATATCCGATTTGATGATTCCGTTTTCGGTGTTTCATAAAGCAAGCAATACCTGTGAAAAGTTAAAAGATTAGTCAACAGAAAAACTAGGTTACAGCATTCTATAAGCGCTCCCAGAACTTCAAAACATAGCGCTGTGATCATGACTCAAATTCTTCTGTAAAATTTGCTGTTAACCACGTTCTGCTGTACACACGGAATCTAAATGTATGGCGAGATTTTCCCTCTCGTGACGGACTCAAGAACCCGTGGCCATGCTCTAAAGCTTCAAAAACGGAGGACACTACGCCTACCACAGGGATTCACGCTCTCAACAAGAATTGTTAACTTGTGAAATGCGCTTTTGGAATAGGTTATCTCAGCAAGCTCTAAAAACTAATTCAAGCAACTTTTGGACAAGGTATTGCCTGTAATCACAGCGAAGCTGAACAACACTGGAAAGGATTTCTTCAACTGAGGTTCTCCTGGACTATGTTGCTGATATAAAAAGATGCGGCTTACAAAGGCTTGACCCCCTGTCGCCTATCAAGAAGAAGAAGAAGAACTCATTCACAAAGAAATTAATCAGATGTCTAGTTGAATATTGATCTATGATTATAGGAGTTGAAACAATGAAGTCTGAATAATTATTGGCGAATCTTTAAATAACAAATAGCAACCAAAATTCACTTCATCATTGCGTCATAATAAAATGATAATACAGATAGTGGGTAGAAGTTGAAACGTTTACCCAGATGGTGGTCAATCAATTCATATATAACATGATCATCTGCAGAGGGAAATAATTAAATAAAACCATATCATTAAAAATATCGATAAGATAAATAATAATGACGGTAATAAATATGGAACGAACATGATGAGGATCTCAATTTGTCTGGCGGCAGTCAAACGGCAACTCTGTCGTTATTTAAATGCATGGTATTATAATTTGAACATAAGACGATCTGACGATTGATTTAAACAAAGCAATTTATTTTAAAAAAATTAGTTTCCTCATGGTGTTCACGCTTACTTGTATGGAAGATTTTGAGAATATCGAAAAAAATCAGATTTTCATAGTGTCTTTTAGATGGCGATGTCATTTTACCTAAAGGTTTTTCATTTCAATAGTCAATAGTCAATAGTTTATTGTGGTAAAAATAGCTGCAAGCTGCTTGAAATGCCGGGGGTCGAACGAACCGAACGCTTTTTTGAGAAGTCCAGCATTCCGGTTCGCCACGGTGGATGTCTGGGCGCACTGAGCAGAACAACCCAGATCGTCTTGCGTCAACACGCCGAGGTCTTTCTCCTGCTTGCAGAACTGTAAGCGAGTTCCACCTAGAGAGTATACTGGATCTCCTAGCTGACGCATGATAGTACGCGACATTTGTCGGTGTTGAACGGGAGATTATTACAAGCGGCCCAGCACCGTAATGACTGTAATGACTGTAGATCTCTGTTGTCCGTGGGTAAGCGGATGACGCGCCATAATTTTATATCATCGGCAAATGGAAGGAGTGGAGATGTCACATATTTCGTAAAATCGTTGATGAACAACGAAAACAAACGCGGACCAAGAAAGGATCCTTGGGGTACGCCGCAGTAAACTGGGAAAGGTTCGGAGAGCTCACCTCTGACTCGTACACGCAGAGATCTGGGACCAAGAAATGCTGCCATCCATGTTAACAGCGGAGGTCCTATTTCAATTGCTTGCATTTTCTCAAGGAGTATCGCATGATCAACTCTGTTTAACGCCTTGGAGAAGTTTAAATATATGACGTCTACAGCATACCCTTCATCAGCGGCTTTGGTCCAATGGTCCTTGGCGAGTAGTAAGTTAGAAGTGCATGATCGACCCCGCCTAAAACCATGCTGCCCCGCTGTGAGTACATTCGAGCGCTCCATCACAGCCATAATGTGATCGGCGACAATCGATTCCATCACTTTTGAGAGGACAGGAAGCAACGTGACCGGGCGATAATTTGCTGGGTCACTGCGATTGCCACTTTTAAAAGTGGGGTGATGATTCCGTCTTTCCAGCCATCTGGGACTTCGGAGGCATCCAATAAACGCTGAAAGTAGTGAGCTAGAGGTTCAGAAAGCTGATCGGCAACCGCCTGCAATGCTTTCGGTGTAATGCCGTCGATTCCCGGGGACGAGTTGGTGCGCAGTTGCAAAATTTTGTTTCGGACGGCCGAAGGGGTAAAATCAACACTTGAAATAAGAAAAGAGGATGAAAAAGGAGGAAGAGAGATATGAGGAGACACCGAAGATCCTTGAAATATTGGCATATAATGTTCCTTCAAAGCATTTGCAGCTTCCTTTGTGGTAGTCGTGTTGCCGTGCTTGGTGGTAAGCGAAGGGATACCAGTACGAACTTTCTGTTTGTTGTTGATAAACTGGTAGAGTAACTTTTTATTATCTAAAAATTTAGCAGTGAGCTTAGTTTGGCTAGATAACTTGTCGTGACGCAGTAATGCTGTGCAATGATTTCGAAGCATGCGGTATTGGTCCCAATCGGAGTGAGCTCGACTTACTCTTAAGTTTTGCCAGGCCTCGTTCCTGCGGTGTATCCACTTTTTGGTTCTGCTGCGGATGTATGACTTAGATCCTTTAGGTCTAGTCGGCACGGAAAATGAACAACGAGCTTGCAGTAATTGCCATCTAGTGACGAACTCTGACCAGGTGTCGGTAGACCCACCGATGTGCAAAAAATCGAAGTTATTTGCTGCTACAGTATCTTGGAAAGCTTTGTAGTCAGTGACGGTTCGAAGAGGTACAACCTCGTCAACGGGATAGTCAGCGTAGCAAACGAAATTGAAATTCAAAACTACGTGGTCGCTTTTTCCAAGAGGAGATTCGTATGTCACTTCCTCAATCATTAATTCTTCATTTGTTAGTATAAGATCGAGTCGAGAGGGTGTATCATTGCCTCGAAACCGGGTTGGTTCGTGTACGTGATTATATAATGGATGGCTTACCATTAGGTTCTCAATGCATGTTGCAAAGGTACTGCGTTCGGATGCGGCGGCAAGCTCGGTGATGTTGAAGTTACCCATTAGTAGCGCGTAGGTATGCTGCAATGATAAGGCGAGACGTATGGATAACATCAGTTCTTGATCGGAGGTTAGCATAGCATTTGGCGGACGATAGATAACGGCAACGAGAGCAGAGTCAATGTTTTTGAGCTGCATACGACACCACAGCGAGTCTACGGAATGCAGACGGGCATCACCTAGTAAACCACATCTAAGCGAAGATTTGTAGTAAAGGACAACCCCGCCACCTTTTGTAGGGCGATCATTTCTCAGAATCGACATACCGGGAAGAGCAATTTCGGCGTCAGGTACGGCAGAAGATAACCACGATTCGGTCAGAACAATTAAATCGAAACTTTTAACAGCGTGCTGCATTCGAAGCTCAGAGAACTTGCTGAGTAGACCCTGAACGTTTGTGTACAAGCATTGCAAACCTTCTCGTGATAGATAAGAAGCGTCGGTTGTATGAATTCCTACTGGGCCGATCCTGTATGGATCGGCTGGAAGACGTTTTTTGCTGTTGGACAAATGATAGTGTGAACGGGTTGGGTCGGGAAGAAAGGAGATGCTGTTTCGAGCGGTTTTTCAAAGTTCTGTCTGTCGATAGCTGAACGAAGACGAATTTCAGAAGGTGCAAATTTTCTGAATCGATATCAACTTTGCAGAGCATCTGATACCATTGCCTCAGATTGGAACGTGACTTTAAGTATACTTTCTATAAAGATATAAAGTACAAGTTGAAGTAAGCACGACAATACCCATATCTTTTCAATTTATTCAAATTATATAAGTGGTTGTTCGGTTTATTAGGCATATAAACTAGCAACATTATTGGGAAAGATATTTGAGCTTGGAAGGTGATAAATCGAACATTAATACCGAAGTGTGCTTAATAAATGTTAATCTTTTATATGAATATTCAGAATATTTGTTACGTGGGACATCAACGAAATTAATTTTATCTTCCCGTTTTATGTTGAACTTACAAGTCTCATACACGCTGTACCCATATTCGTTATATTTGTCTTCGCGTCTGAATCTTGTGGTTGAGGCTTAATTAAAGCTTACTGTGGAAATAGCCACTCAAAGCTAGTGTCACGTTTCAAGCTTCCAGGTTTATGTTGAAAAAAGTAAAAAGCTGTAGAATACCATGGGATATATGTATGAAATTTAAAGAAATTGTGTATTCATGTTTGCGACAATGTAAAAATGAAGAGCAAAAGTAATTTCAACTGTGAAATATTGAGGGAAATTTTCGAGCGTAAATATGTTTGGGAAAATTAGCTTTTTAATGTTTTACGTATAAAATGGAGGCAACAAGGGATCGCGATAAACCGATATCAGCACAGGATTGTTTATCATAAATGATCGTAACGATTGTAATGATTGATATGATATTTTCAGAGGCCGGCGCGTTCAAACATCGCCAATTACATACCTGGTACCCCGTTTTCCGCCGTCTCCAAGGTTCTAGAAAGGATCGTGGCGAACAAACTGAGCAAATACTTCGAAGTAAATAGGTTATTTTGAGCAGCGCAACACGGTTTGTGAAAGTTATAGTCCGGCATTACTAACATTCTCGTTACCCTTGACGATTGAACTCAAGCAGTAGATGTTGGGAAAACCATCATTGTATGTCACCTCCATATGTCAAAAGCATTTGACAACGTGAACCACAGTATTCTCTTTTAGACGCTGGAACCTCGTGGTTTTGCTTGCAGACTATTATCCTGTTTATAACATTGGCTAACTGACCGGCTTGTTCATGTATCTGCGGACTGTGTTTTGTCGAATTCGGTAGCTGTGACAGGGCGAGTGCCTCAAGAATACACCCTCTGAAGAATGCTTTTCGCACTTTATGCCAAGGACAAACCAGCTTTCATCAAATGTAAGAGCGTACTGTCCGTATACGATATAAAAGTGTGGTCGAAGGATTGCGAACTTCTACAACTTTCACCATTAAGCTTACTTACCATGTGGTCGCATTATTTTGAGCTCCTGATTACCTGGATATACTCTCTTCCCTAAGCCCAGTGGAACATTTATACATTCTTGAATCCTCTAGACTCAGCTATCTGGACTTCTCACTCAGTAGTGGTATTTCAGCAATACGTGCAATTTGTGATTTTTCGTGTTTTTCCCAGTTCGGATTTACGCGTGAAAAGTTGTTGTCGCTGTTCAAGTTTCTCTAATTATTGATACCATTCGAAGGAGCTACTTCTTCTGCATCGACTAGAGTTACCCTAAAAATCCTGAGATCAAATCCTGGAACTCTACTTCGTGATCGCTGCAGTTTATCGTCATCGCGCTATTCATTGTTTATCGATCGGTCGAAAACTACGTGTAAACAGCGTTGAAATGTTTCCTGACCGAATGACCCTGGAAACGATATAAAGCACCCCGCGGTGCGTGTGTGCGGTTTGCCGAAAGGTTGTAAGTCCCAAGGCGAGATGTGTCACATGTTACGATTGCTTGACAAAGGTGAATGCAAAATAAATAAATAAATGAATAAATATTTCATTCTTGGAATTCAAAGGCATGCTAAGCATGATCGATAATCATCAAAGTTGTTTGTATACATAAAGCATAAAAATGGACAATAATTATTAACATTTTCAAGGTCATACGTACTGATAATTTTTCGTTCGTTAAAATGGTCCAGGTAAATGATAATCAATCAGTTTTACAGAAATTCAATATATGAGCAGTTATTGTATGAAAGGAAAA
>JACCGJ010009649.1:0-12799 GCA_013407085.1 Atriophallophorus winterbourni | reverse complement strand
ATACGCGCCACAAATGTGGTCGGAGTAAAACAAACTTCCATTTATACTTTTGCCAATTCAGGCTTATGAATTTGATGAAGCAAGTAGATTTCATATATAAAATAATTTCGTTCGTTAAAAAATTGAAGTGAAGAAAACGTTTCTGCTGTCTGTATAAGCTTCAGCATAAAAAACATCACTTCAAACAACCGCCGCATTACAAAAGCATCAGGTAACTTCAATATAATCAAATGGGACCTTGATAAATTTTCACCATAGATATTAACATGGATTATGCATACATGCCTGCGACCAGTCATGGAATACGCTATGCATTCATGGGATAGTATTTCAAGAAAGATGTGAAATGAATGCAGCGAATCATTCAAAGCTTGACACAAATCGTTCTCAGCCACCGAAACATGCTTATAAAAAAGACTTGATCGCATGAATCTGTTCGAGGAGAGTATTTTATTTTGTCCCTGTTTGTTTTACTCGGAACAGTTTACATTATACAGTTACTGACTCCATTGGCTTGTATTACATTGAAACCAAATAAGTCTAGCCCGTGCGTATCCTGATCTTACTGTCTCCAAAGGACGAGTGCAAACAGCACGGAAGCGGTCGTGGGTTGTGTGATGTAAATACACGCAAATGAATATTTTTAGATGAATTTCAATTTATTCATTCGTTTCCCGTCTACTTATATACGGTTTGATCCAATTGCTTAGATAGATTGTATGAACGTACGTTTAAATTACCATCATTCTATGTACACAAAAATTGAATCATTCGTGTATTCGGAAATATGAAAATGCAGAACAATTGACTATGATGTTTATTTTAATAAGTTTCTGAAAGTATCATCACCATTTATCGGAAATCCATACAAATGAATCCGATCTCAGATCTCTCCGAGTAAAATACGTGCGACTCAACCTCTTCGGCTGCATACCACAGGACACGTTTCGGATTGGTATGACTATTTTTAATGTTCGGTGATGTTGTTTTCGAACAACGCAAGACTCAAAACTCAGAACTCAGAAACTTTTATGGTAGAAAAAGCATTAAGCTTAACAATAACCATATGATGACAATGTATATGGAACATATAAAAATATATAAAATATCTCAAAAATCAAGAGGGACACTCTCATACCGCATGGATCGGCATAAACTCATCGAGTTACGAAGCGAAAACCTCAAGAGATTCTGATCGTGTGATTTCTTCAGGCAAATAGTTCCACGTGAAACAAATTCTTACCGAGAAAAAAATTACGACGTATATCCAATCGAAATGCGGAATGCTTAAAGCCTTTGAACGTGTTTGTGTTCGAGTAAGGTCATTGGGCTTTAGCAAGTTTTTAAGGGGATGGTTTACAGAATGTAGTATTTTGAATGTCAACATAAGGTCACTACGTATCCGCCGTTGGGTAAAATCGTGTAGGTTCAGTTTTAACATTCGCTCTGTGAAAGGCAAATTTCTGTACCGGGAGACCAACTTTGTAGCACGATGATAAATCCTGTCGAGTAGTTCGATATCCTTCCTCAGCCATGGTGCCCAGGCTTGGATGGGATATTCCATAACAGGACGTATATACGTGTTAATTACCCGGGGTAGGGTTTCGGGCGTAAAAATCCAGAATATTCTTTTGAGAAGACTCAAGATACGACAAGTTTTATTGTACACCATCCGGCAATGATATCCAGGCTTAATGTTAAACGAAACCCAGATAGCCAGATCTTTTTCTACTATGGTCCAGACGAGATATTGCGTGCCAAACTGATACGTGTGGTGCAGAGATTTCCCAAGCTGCAGCATTCTTCATTTTTCAGGGTTAAATGGTAACTCATTTAACTGTGACCAACGAAATAAGATGCTCAGATCCCGTTGTAATGCCATACAGTCATTAACAGACCTGACACGTTTCCATATTTTAATATCATCGGCAAATAGTATCAAGTAGCATCCAATATTCTCTACTATATCGTTATAAACACCGAGAATAGAACAGGTCCAAGCACCGAGCCTTGCGGAACTCCACTCGTGACGTCTATTTTTCTAGATAAGGTGCTGCCCACGCGAACTTGGACGTGTCAGTAAGATAGTCCCTTATCCGATTCAGCAATATTCCGGTTATTCCATAGGATTAGAGCTTTTTAATTAAGATGTCATGGTTGACCCTATGAAAAGCTTTGGAAATATCGATGAAACAAGCATGTACAGCTTGACCTTCGTCTAGTGCCTTGGTCCAATTTTCGAACGTTGTAAGAAGGTTAGATAAACCGCAATGACCTCTTCGAAAGCCGTGTTGTGCTGCGTTCAAAATATTTTGGTTTTCAAAATGTTCTCTTATGCGCGCAGTCACAATGCGTTCCATTAATTTGGAGATCACCGGAAGTAACGTTACCGGTCTATAGTTTGCTGTGTCTGAACGGCTACCGCCTTTATAAATAGGAGTTATCATCCCTGCTTTCCATTGCGGTGGTATTTTTCCTTCATTTAAGCTGAGATTGAATATGCGAGTGAAAGGAGCAGTCAAAGCAACGCGACACCTGCGAAGTACGGCGGGGGTAATTTTGTCTGCGCCAGGGGATTCTTTTCGTTTAGTCGACAAAGTTCCCGCCCAACTATGTATTCGTTGATGGTCATTTCACTTAATAATTCGAAATGTAGCGAACTTGATGAAACTTGATATGGTATACAACGCTTGGGATTGAAGACAAATGAGTAAAACATTGCTAAAGCGTCGGCGGTATCTTGGGCAGTGTGGGTCAATCCATGAGTTGTTAGTACAGAGAATACACCTGGTTTGATCTTTGATCGTTCATTTACTATCTTGTAGAGAAGCTTAGGATGCTTTTCCATTCTCTTAAGCAAGTTCCATTGGAATTGCATGCGATCTTCTCTTACAAGAGTCGTGACTTGGAGCGGGGCCTTTGAATCGGCCGTGCTCAAAATTAATGTTTTCATGCGTTTTTATTTTTTCAGTCTACACCGAACCTTTTGTTTTTGAAACGTTTTAACATGTCGCGAACATGTAAACGAAGGACGTTTGATGCCCCGCACGCTTTAAATGCTGCGCAATATTTTTATTTTGAAGGATGGGGAATTTGCTGCGCCGGTCAGAAAAATGCGAAAGAAAACTCATACATGGGGATTTAAAAATCGTGCAGCATGACTTTTCACCAACTTCCATCACAATCACAAAGCCTAATGCCTGCAGACGAAACCGAAGCTGTTTTGAATTTGAATGTGACTGGCAATCTCAAATTTTCCCATCAAAGTTATGACGTCCCTCTCATTCGTATTGAAATTCTGTGTTTAAACTATTTTGATTAATTAAAATTCGTTTTAACGAATGAAGTTTTCTTCTTCTTCTTCGACTTGATTCCGTATCTTACAGAATCAATTTCCAAGTTTCTTCCGTACCAAACTTCTTATGAGTTACCAAAGACTCTCGCTTAACAGCTTACCATTTCTTCCTTCTACTCCGAATAACAAACTGGTTGTTGTAGCTGCATTTGTGTGGTACATAAATCGAGTTTTCGTAAATCTTCGAATTGAGATAATTTAGAAACGAATTGTAATATGAGCCAGGATCCATTGAATCAAACTCATGAGTGTGTGCATCCCGGAGGCTGATATTTAAGGATTCAAATTGTATTTTCCTCATGACTTTCGTCTGTTCACACAATCGTTCCGCACTACATACATAATCAAACAAAAGCACAACATGATCACTCTTCCCCAGTGGTGCCAGGTATTGTATACCCTCTACTGCCGTTGCCTCAGGCGTTAAGACAAGGTCAAGGGTTGAAGGTTGGTCAAGACCCCGCCAGCGAGTTGGCTGGTTAACGTGATTGTGTAGTGAAGCAAATTCTATAACCTCCTTGAATTTATGTTCAAACGAATGCAGGGAGTGCTCACCTCTCGAAAACAGATGCGGGAGATTAAAATCGCCAATGATTAGCAATTGCATAGTCTGGCATCTTGTGATGTGTTGCAATGATTCGATGAGCTTATCATTGTATGAGCTTTCGGATGATGGCGAGCGGTAAATGATGCCGATCGTACATTCATCTCCATTGACTAGCTTTACTGAACACCACATCGTATCAGGAAGGCTGAGGTCAGGATGATCGATGACGTTACACTGCGCTAAACGTTCGTGATAGTAGACTGCAACTCCACCACCGGATCTTCGATCACGATCGCGACGAAGTAGTGACATTTTCGGAATCAAAAGCTCAGCATCAGTCATGCAGGGCTGGAACCAAGTCTCTGTAACTGCAACCAAATCGGGTGAAAGTCTATCACAAAGCTCACATAGTTCAGCTAATTTGTTAGTTAAACACTGAGCATTTGTATATATGCACCTGATCGTATTTGTCTTACACAATGTCGAATCGTGTACTGTAGCTATTGGTCCGACTCGCGATGAGCCGGACCCTTTTCGTTTTTTTGGGGTAACATTTGAACTGTCAATAACAAGATTGCAATCAGGCTGTGGTTGCGATGGTTCTCTGGGTTTCAGTGAGGGAACACGCTTGGGCACACTTAGTCTCACGTCTGGTGGAAGTTTTGAGCGGTTAGATTTCCAGTCGGTGTTCATAGCGATAGCCATTTCAGTCGTTAGAAAAGTGATTTTCAGAGGACTGGGCCCATTGCCTTTGTAGTTGGAGGATCTGGGTATTCTAAAAGTATCTACGACAATGGAATCACGAGATCCAATAGCATCGGCAATTTATAACCATTGCTTCAAATCATGTTGCTTTGATTCCGATGCTGATACTACATCAACATTTTCGGGGACACCGAGGAATATTAAACTACGTGAAGTAGAGTGGTCTCGACGAGTGGATTGACCTCTCCTTTCCCACCAAGGTATGTCGGCTTGTACTCGGCAGGTCAAACCGGGACAAGCACCGAGTAGATACGCATTGAGGATGACTTCTTCCATTTCAGATTTATTTCACAATGTCACCCTTATTAGGCGCGGCCGGTCTACGTGAGGGAAGTCTTTATGCCGGGTTAAGCGGGTCATTGATGTAAGTACCAAAGCTTTCAAGCCCATGTGTGTACAGAGCTTAGTCCATTCATTGAGCTCATGTGCTTTTCTTGCAGAGAAAAAAGAATCTATCGATTCCGGGATATTTGTGCAGATTACACTGAGAGCGATATCTGTCTTAGTATAATGAGCGGTAACATTGCTTTTTTGGGAGGCTCGGATCTAGCAACTAGACGACGGGGAGTCCTGGACAAAGTGTTCACAATTTTACCAGATGAGGACCTAGGTAAACAGGTTTCAGTAGGTCCATCTTTATTACTTCGGATGAGCTATCAACACATTCAGTTAAGGGAACAGTTATTGGTGTAATTTCCTTTTCCTTTTTGTCTTCAGCAACATTTATTTCGGGTCGAATTGCGTTGGCAAGTGTATCTACCAAAAGCGGTTTAAATGTTTCCTCAAGTTTTCGATAGCAATTTTCCAAAATCTCTATTCGAGATTCCAGCTATGCCTCTTGGGAGGATTTGTAGTCGTAACGATAGGCTGTTTACTTCGACATGCACAGCATACGTAGCAAACACCGGGTAAATCAACGTTGTTAATAAAACATATCACTTCTTCCGTTAGGGCTTTATCACATTTAGTATGTATTTTACTCAAACAGCCAAAACATTTAACAACGATGGATTTGGCGCTTACCCCTTTGTTACAAATTTGACACACATCACGTGCTGCCTTCTTTATCTGGGTCATCGAGTTCATCCTTCGCGTCATTGTTACAATCCAACGAGTGATGAGTCAGTGCACTTAGCGTTGCAGTTGTTTATCGATCGGTAGGTACTGGTGGAGTGAATGCGTTGGATCGGAGTGATGCGATCCAAGCGGTAAAATACGAACGAGTTGGATAAAAGTGGTGCGGTTGAACGAGTTTCGATCTGATAGTGTTGAAAAAACTATCAGTCAATTCGAAATGATGTGATCCTATCAATAGTATTCGAACAGGATCAATATTCTGAATCGACAAGGAAATTGCAGGCGTCGGTAAAATTGGGTTAAAACTTGAAAATTTGAATTTTCAAGAATTCACCTTGCTCGAAGTTGAAATGGGTATATTCCGAAAGAGCAAATTGAGACGAGTTCAATGATATATGAACCGTCCAGTTCAGGCAAAAATGTGAGGCTAATAAATCCGAAAGTATGAGAGCACAAATATATGCAGAACGCAGATCACGTTGCCGGTGTGTCACTTACGCTCTACAACCGAGTTCTGCCTATCGTTGCAAGCGTTGTGGAATAGATTGTTCCTCAAGAATCGGAAAGATGTAGAACATGAAAATTCAGGCGATTGTGATTTTCATCCATGCTCGACATCGACCGAAGGAGGCCACAACAAGCGAAAAGTTGGCAGATTAGAAAATTATAGAAAGTTTAGACTTGGAGGTCATTGTTATTAGGGTTCGTAGAACGAACAACGATGTTCAAACACCGAATCCTATCGTGATTTTTAGTGAAAAAATCGCAGATGACCAAAGTAATTTATGTGAGCAACACCATAATAATAGTGGCTTCAAAATCGTAAACTGTGTTGTGCTCCAGTCAAAATATTTTGGTTTTCAAAATGTTCTCTCATGCGCGCAGTCACAATGCGTTCCATTAATTTCGAGATTACCGATAGTAGTGTTACCGGTCTATAGTCAGCTGTATCTGAACGGCTACCACCTTTGTATATAGGAATAATGATCCCTGCTTTCCATAGCGGTGGTATTTTTCTTTCAGGTAGGCTGAGATTGAATTCCAACCGCTCGCCACTTATTGACAATTCGCTGACGTAGATTTACCTCACAGGAAAACCGCAAAATTCACATGCTCATATTGCGTGTGTGAATGGAACAAGAGCCGACGAAAGCACTATACATCAGCAGGTCACATGTCTCCTTGCTACAAAGAATACGTCTAACGCTGCCGACGAAAAATATCCACCGTGACTGATTGCAAATGGCGTGTGTGCGTGTCTTGTGACCTAGCGCCGCGATTGCAACCATTTGACGCACGTTTTTATTACGGAATTATAAAGTAATAACATTAAAAATAAATTGAGTGATTCACGATAATTTTAGGCGTAAAAAGCAGCAAGTTAAACAATAACCATCAAATATTAAACAAATTAAAACATAAGTAAAACACTATACAATTAGATTTCACTGAATATAATAGTTGGGTAGCGAATAATTGAATGAACTCACGTCTAATTTAGTTTTAGACTCATGCGATTTAGTTGAGTGAATAATGGTAAAAGATGAACGGTGACGGGGAGAATAAAAATTACTCCTACTGCTATATGAAATATTTTGTAAAGTAGGCTAAGATTTCCCCGATTCGCCTATAGGGAATAAATATCGTGTGAAATAACTTGGTGTAATTTGCAAAATACTAAAAGAGACGTTGAATCTCAATGAGGATTCCTAGTTCGAAAATGGCGCGAGAATTTAATGGTGATTCCAAAACGCTAAAATGTTCACAAATCAACATGTATCATCGATACGTACGGTAATCATGAATGAACTAATTTCCGACAAATCTATCTTTTTTTAATTTCTATTTCTCTCAGCAATCCCTCAACCACATAAATTTCAGTATATTGTAAATTAACAGAAATTGAATTTATTGCAGGAAACCACAATAACTCTCTCGGTATGCTCACCTACCGTATGTTATCAATCGCCCATTAATCGTTTTATCCGACATCATTATCTCGAAGCTCAGTTCTTAATTAGAGTATGCCACCATTCGTTCGTAGCATGATTTTTCAATCAATTTAATGATAGTACATTTTGAAACCATGTTTGCAATCAACTTATTAATAGTACATTTTAACATACACGAACTTAAAAAGCTGTTTGATATTTTACGTCGGAATCTCAATTTTTTGCCGAATATCTGAATGACACACATTTCCTAACATTAAGAACATCATTTTTGACAACATAACGGCATTTGTGTGCGTTTTCATCATATACACACAACCCACTGAGTTCGTGCAACTAGCCTCATCAGGTAGGGACAGTACAATTAGGATCCACATGTGCTTAAAACCTTAGAAGAATGGTATACACTGTTGGATAAGGTGTGCTTGAACAAAATTTCGTATTTGACTGCAGTTTCATCACGAACACACCCATTTTTAAAGTAATGTGTTACTCACATCCCCATCCCTTACACACCACTACCTGTTTCTGGCTGTTTGCCCTCTCCAGGTGGAGACAGTAAGAAAGGTTCAGTGAGCCCATTTCTGTTTAACCCATTTCATGCGTTTGGACACGTGATTGACCAGGTTCGTCATGCCAACCTTATCCAACAGTGGCAAACAAGTTCAAATCTTGCTCATCATAATAATATGTTGTAATGTGCTACATCAATAAGGTTTATGTCGATCATAATTGACAAAAATGTCTTATCGCTTGCCACGGTCGGTTATATACAAGCACCGCTTCACTCAATGATAGAATATCATTGTTATTATTATTATCAGTATATTCATCTCAAATCGCTGAGATCAAAATGTTAGGTGGTTGAATCTGGAATTATGAACACAAAGTCATACTGGGAAAATGATCTACTCAGTGGACAGTTATACTTTCAACTATTGTCAGATTACAGTAAACACAACATACGCGACCGTGTCAGGGTTCGGATTAGGAAGCTCGCGTGAGTCGAACGGGTCAACGGCGACAAAAACGCAACAATCTAGTAGGAGTTTAGGATGAAGAATTGGTTACTGTCGCGTGATAGTTTGTTGCCCGATTATCTCTAATGATAGAATTTAAACTCAAACGGACGCAATAGAAGGTGCTTCTAAAAAACTTAAAGCACCCTATGACATCTTACTTAGTATAACATCCTTGAAAAACAAATATATATTTCAAGATAAGATCGATTAAAATGGCAAAGGAATTCACATGCAAAGGAATTCATGCAACCTTGATATGTCCCACATTGCTTGCATGAAAATCGTCCCGTTTTAAGCAAAATAATTATATGGGAGAGAAATACATTTGTAGTATTTTATAGGAAAGATTGGATTGCATTTGCTAAGCATTTTTCCCATTCTCTGATCAACCTTTATCTGACAATTGACATGGAATTACTAGTTATATTCGATACGGCTTGGTTAGCTTCAATTACAGCTTAAACAAATCATCACACTTTTCAACAGTATGCTTGAAACTCAGCGGACAAGACAAGTTTCTTTCAAATAAAGCTCAAGAAGCGTAAAACATTCGTGAATGAATGATCCACTGAGCAGAGGATATTTCGTCAAACGAGTGCGCTTCGTCACATTGAATTCGATGATATTTCCAAAGACATCTGAGATGGATTTTACAGGAAACTCAAACAACTGCTCAATCGACTGTCAAGAAAACTGTTTTTAAAATTTGACCTGTGGTGGAAAATGTTAATTGTACGGATAGCTTGTCAATGGAAACATCACCACTGGTCTATACAAAACACATGTCGAACACAGTAAGAAGAGTAAGTGAAAATAACCCTCGTAAATCTAAACTGTTCGGTTTAATTAATGACGCCAGATTCAAGAATTATAGTGAATAAATCAAATAGCTGTAGAATACCATATATTTGAGTATATTTGTTTTTCAAATGCGTGAGTTTATCCGGAGCGCTGACGGTTTTCACGAAACTGGGGCGAACTCAATATTATTCAACACAAAAGTTCCTAACTAATGTTTTAGAATTTTTTAATCGGTGACGACAATTTATCACGGAATGACTGTTCTACAGAACGCATACGCAATCTGTATAAAAGTTTCTTCGGCAGTTTAAGCGGGAATGAAGGGTCAGATTGTGACTACGGGTTGGTTGATTGAAACCAATTTTAAACAGGTGCCTGAGTAAATGGGACGCCGTATGGTCTATTTCTGTAGTTCAGAATTAGATCATCTCGGATGCTCATGCACTCAAGATTTCTTAATCCGGTTGTGGACGGTCGCTGCTCATAGGTTAGATTATAAAATACGGTAACCATTTTGGTTGCTTTCAAGTTGCGGGATGATTTTTCCAACTATGATGCCCAAATTTATTCAGTATAGTGTACGACACCATCTTGGTATATCATTGTGCCTGTGCCAAGTAATGCCTTAGAAAACTTCTGAATGTTCGTATGTGTAAACCGAGTATGTGCAACATGCATGCTTTTAAAAGTTTTGCTCTGCAGCCCCTTTTTTCAAAATTTCGCATACGGAGATACTAAGACCTTTTTCTGATTATCTCCACTCTCTTATGAGAAAAGGAAAGCTGATAACGGTGATTTTGAGGTCATCGGATAGCTCATTGTCTGTACACATCATACACATCAAATAATAGATTAGAGCTATCCATGATTTCATTAACACAAAGGGGTAAATTGATTTCAATTGCAGGTTATGTTGTTGGCATGTTGTCGACTACTATCAGCTCCTATATAACGTCCACAGATGGTTATTGAAAAGGACGATACTTTTAAGCCGGAGGATTAAAATCTGGATCAAAATGAACAAATAATCTTCAATAAAGAGTATCCAAATAGCGTTTTTTTACCATATGTATATCCAATTTCGGTATACAGTGCACTAACCACAGATAGAACTAGAAAATTGCAAACAATCGTACCACCTAAGGCTAAATATGGCGCGGACAAGCTTTACGTGAACTTTGTATGTATCTATTTAAAGGTTTTTCCAAGAGTCGCTTTCTCACAAACCGCCCCCTCTAGACCTTTTTCAACGCTTACTTCAATTTATTTTAATACCTCGTGTACGTGTACGTTTCTTCATTCTGTGCATAATTATATTGATTCTGCAATAGTTTAGCCGGACTAACAACTTATTGATGTACGTGTCTTACACTGACTATTCAAGGTGTGAGCCAAAATCATGTTTGTATCAGAGCAAAGTTTGAATTCCGCGACCAAACGGTAATTGTTTCGTTCAGCGTGTGGTTTCTGTTCAGAAATGCGTAATGCGCGTTCTAAACTATCAATAACATTTTTTAACGACCAACGTTAATGTGATTATTCTCTTAAGTTTACAACATCTATTAATACCTCATGATCCACACGTTTGATTGCAATTTTTTGAATCACCGCGAAACGTAGCTATGAGGGTCACGAGAGCGGTTTTTGTTCCGTATCGCAAACTCGTGACCTAGAAACGCGGTATTTATATGCACATCTTACAAGCACCCTCTCGCAAAAACCTCCGACTCTGTTGAGCGCGCATTGTCCAAATTACGGTACAGCGTTTAATTTAATGAGCAATATGGAAACGGTTTATTTTATCGGCAACAGTCACACACACGAGAAGTTGGGAGATACAACAGGTTTATCTAGTTGCATTTCGGGAAACAGCTGTTTAGAATTGATTAGTGTTGTATTTGTTGGCCTGTTTCTGTCGATGTTGACGGTGGACGTACATCTCAAGAGTGACTACATAGTCCGATTCGAGATGAATAAACCTACCCACAACGCTGTCAGCGATAGACAGTAGTCGGTCGATCGATGTCAATTGTACACTGACTGCGTTTTTTATTATCATCAGCCGAGCGCAAAATTTATTCTTCATAATCTTGCAAATCACGTTTTAAATAGAGATTTTCAAGGCATATTTCATACATATTTCAAGAAGCGTGGGGGTGAATTAAAACGTCATAGATGTAAAGATTCTATGGAAATATATGGCTTTCCGTTCTCATTTATTATTTTAAAAGTGTATTAGTTAAGTCAACCAGTGACTATGTAATACATTAACGCGTTTTGATGTGAGTAGTCTAAATTCTCAGATACACGATGTTACAATTTATGTTATTTCAATATTGATTTTATCTCTTTCGGACTGACTCAGAGAAATCTCCATATTTTAATAAATTTCAATAATTTAAATAAGTCTTCACAATAAGTAGTGCTTGTATGGCACTGTTGGATAAGGCTGGTACGACAAACCTGTTCAATTACATGTGCTCAAACACATGTTTAATGGGGTTAAACCCATGTCCATGAACCAGAATATTCATTTGCATGAGTTTCCATCACACACCCCACGACCGGTTTCGTGCTGTTTTCACTTATCAGGTAATTAAACAGGTTGGTCGTACCAGCCTTATACAATAGTGACATACAAGCGCTACTTGTTCGCCATTCCTTCACTTTTTCAAGCGCATGTGGATCCTGATCTAACTGTCCCTACCTGGTGAGTACAAACAGCACGAAACCGGTCGTGGGGTGTGTGTGCGACGGAAATGCATGCAAATGAATATTTTGCTGCACAACAAATTTTAAACATGTATGTTGTTGTTGGATAAGGTTCGTAAGACGAAACTATTTAATCCCATGAGCTCGCGCACATGTGAATGAGGTTGACCCCACAGCATTCGAACAAAAGTCCTCATTTACGTGAATTTCCATCTCACACAAACGTTCACAACCATTAAACAATTTACATGTTTAAAATATTGAATAACAAAATAGCAATGTATAAATAAATTGAGATTACTCCCGTGCGGTTTGAATACCGTTCAAATATTTTATTATGATCATATTATAATTAGTGACGTTATGTAAATCATATTTGTCTCATTGTCATAATCAATATGCTCAATTTCTCTGCTATTTTATTCTTCACAGTTATGAGCACTCAACCAATACTTCGTCCTCGTAGTCTTAAATTGATCCTACGACTTATCCGGACAGCTTATACAGATGCTGAGCAGAGTGCGTCGCGTGCAGTCACACAAGCCAAACCCAAGTATCCAGTTCGACC